>JAVHYY010000441.1:120000-263648 GCA_035221665.1 Okamejei kenojei | reverse complement strand
CCTCCTTAAGTACTCTGTGATGCCAGACCATCAGGCCCTCGGGGATTTATCTGTCCATATCCCAACAGTTTACCTAACACCATTTCCTGACTAACGTGGATACCCTTCAGTTCTTCCCTCCCACTATATCCTCGGAGGAAATCTCGTATTTCTGGGAGATTGTTTGTGTCTTCGCTAGTGAAGACAGAACCAAATACGTTACTAACATTTGTTTGTTTCCCAATATAAATTCACCTTTTTTTTTACTGTAAATTACCTATATTCGTCAACACTAATCTTTCCCCTTCACATATCTAGTCCACACCGACCAGTGATCCAGACACATTAACAACACCCTAAACACACCCATGAATCCATGTTCACAATTATACCAAGCCAATTACCTACAAACCTGTACGTCTCTGAATTGGGAAGAAACAGGAGCACACGGAGCAAAACCCAGAGAGCTTGCAAGTTAAGATTGAAACCCGGGTACTCCTGGCGTGGTGAGGCAGCAGCTCTAACCCTGCACCACAGTGCCGCCCAGGATCGGCCCATTCTGGTTAGTCCCTGATATATGTTTATAATCTACTGACTAATTTTTTTTAAAATATATTTCGGTAATTTGTTTTGTGGAGTGTGACATTGTGGGCAAAACCAGGCAATTGCAGTTCATCCCTAGATACACCTGCCTTGCATTAATTTATGGATTGGAAACAGTGATCAAGTCCAATTTCTTCATTCAGGCTACTATTGAGCAAATTGCAATTTTACGTTCCGTAGAAACAAGAATTTCAAGTGCTGCTTTACACCAAAGATAAGACACAAATTGCTAGAGCAGCTCCGCGGGTCAGGCAGCCTGTCCTGAGAAAAGGAATTGGTGGACGTTTCCGGTCGGAAATCATCTGTCAGACTCAATCCGCTGGAAATAAATTCAGTTTAGTCCGATCATTACAATTCCAGTCTGACATTTTTTTTTAAATGACAAAATATTTTAATTACTTGAATTTAACTCTTCTCCATCTGCTAGGTTGAGATTTGAACTCATGTTGTTGATTTAATCCTCTAGAACACTAGCTTCCAGTCCAGTAACTTTCTGGAAGAAGACAATATCGGGTGAGTGTGTGAGGTGTGAGTGAATGAATGCATGAATGAAACTCTATTATCACACGTTACATGTCACAGCTAGTGAAATTCTTTGTTTGCAGACATTAAACAAAGTCTGCAAATAGTCTCGCCACCCATAGGGCGAGCTGACAGAGTTACAAAGTGTTCAATAAAGTCCCCAGTGGTCCTCTTTGTACTCGGTGGAACCCCCACGTCGGGTCCCTCTTTGGTTTATTATTTGTTACGTGTAACAAAGTACAGTGAAAAGCATTTTGTTGCATGCTAAGCAGTCAGCAGAAAGACAATACATGATTATATAATTGATCCATTTGCAGGGTATAGATACATGATACAGGGAGTAATATTTCAATGCAAGGTAAAGCCAGCAAAGTCCAGTCCGATGAAGAATGTCCCAAGGGTCATCAAAAAAGTAGATTGTTGTTCAGCACAGTAACTCTGGTTGTGGTAGGATGATTCCAGTTGTCTGATAACAGCTGGGAAGAAACTGTCCCTGATTCTGGAGGTTCATGTGTGTTTTCACACTTTAATACCTTTATGCCTGAATGGGGAGCAGAGAAGAGGGAGATGCCAGGGTCCTTGATTATGTTGCTGCCTTGCCGAGGCAGCGTGAGTTATAAATGTAGTCAATTGAAGGGAGGTTTACACAAAAGGCTGGAGAAACTCAGCGGGTGCAGCAGCATCTAAGGAGCAAAGGTAGATAGGCGACGTTACGGGTCGAGACCCCCCTTCTTCAGACTGGTCAGGATCAGGAAACGAGAGATATAGACGGTGATGTGAGGATTGAAGGGAGGTTGGTTTGAGTGATGGTCTGGGCTGCGTCCACAATTCACTGCAATTTCTTGCTGTCTGATGGAGTTGTTCCCCAAAACCAAGCTGTGATGCATCCTGAATAAAATGCTTTCTATGGTGCATCTGTAGAATTGATGAGAGAAATGTCAGGACATGTCAAACTTCCTAAGCTTTCTCAGGAAATCGAGGCATTGGTGTGCTTTCTTGTTCTTGGACCGATCACAGTGCAGGAGTACAAATTAAGGATCAGAGGCAGGTAGAACACAAAATGCTGGAGTAACTCAACACCTCTGGAGTGCCTGGGTATGTGATAATGTGGGTTGAGACCCTTTTGTAGAGGTAGGCATGGATATTCAGCCCCTTGAATCCTGCACCATTCATTAATCTTGAGGCCATTATTCCGCTCCTCTCACTAAAGCCATGTCTTTCTGATCATGTTCATGTCATGAACATTAATAAGACTTAAGGACTCAAATCATATAATATTCAACAGTTGGTTTTTTTTACTTGCACAAGGGTTGAAGTGTCTCAGTCAAAGGCTGTGATCACGATGCCAATGTTAGAGTCGACACAGCAGTTTTTTTTTTTGCATTTATACATCAGGTTGATTGAAGTGTTAACAAAATAATCGGTACTTTAATCAAACATAATATAAAGGTCATAAACTTCTAGTCCCCTAGCAACAGAGTACTAAGGTAAGGACACCTAAGGTGTTAATAACTGACATTGGACTGCAATTTCTCGGTCCGTGTAGAACATGGTGCAAAGGTAATGACTGTGAATATGTTGCAATTACTGGCTGGTAGCTTCTGAGTCTGCTGAGCCAAGGTATAGACAATGAATATAGAAACATAGACAAATATGTGCAGGAGTAAGCCATTCAGCCCTTCGAACCTGCACCACCATTTAAAATAACAAAGAAGGGCAGAGATTGAACTTTTTTTCGCCTTCCATCACAGTGAGGAATGTGGAGGAGTGACTGTAGTGAATGTTTTATGTTAAAATGTATTTAGTGCGTTCCGTTGCTTTTTATTTGAATGACTGACTTGGCAAATGAAATTCCTCATATGTTGTAAAACATACTTGGCTATTAATTGTATTGTATTATATAACCATATCTGATCATCTTAAACCAGTTCCCCGTTCTTGCTTTTCCCCCATATCCATTGATTCCAAGGCACTGTTGCAGTTCTTACCCAGCACACCTGGACCGGGCAAGTCGGTGTGGGAGGGAGCTTTCCGATGTTACTGCTCCAGACACATCGCCCACCAGTTCAAGTGAAACTTGGCCTTCCGCCAGCCACTGCCGCTCCTAGGGCTTTCCAGAATACACGGACAATTCCTCACTAATTAGAGGAATCTTTGAACAAAGAAAGTCTCCGCAGTCCGACAAAGCTTCGAACTGCAAAGTCTGACTGGTTTTATTCCTCCCCGCCAAACAAAACCTTCCGAAAGTTCATTAAATCCTCCCCCGCCAGCAGAACAGCTCCTCTCCTGACCCTGCCCTTTTTTTTAAAATTTTTTTTTAACAAAATGCTTTTATTCAGAACAAACAAATACAAAACAGTAACACGATCAGAGAATGCCTATATTGGCATTTTACAAAGAAAGTTCTCAAATTAAAATATTATCATTTTTATCAATAATACATTCGACCTCCTGCGGTGACCAGCATTCACGGAAAGCCTCCACAAGTCCCGCCGTGGGCACCGCGTGTTCCCTCTCTAGGGACACGCGGGCACGGACGTAACCCCGGAAAAGGGGCAGGCAGCCGACTGCTGTGCGGCCGTCGACTGCCCACTGCCTGGACCCGGGAATGGCCATCTTGGCCAGCCCAGGAGCAGACCGACAGGGAGACCCCCTCCTCCCTCCCAACCCTCCCCCCTCTTTAACCCAAAAATCAATAGTGTCAGACTAAAGTGGAGCCAAAACTTGAGGAGCAGCCCTTCAGATACTCGAACAAGGGCTGCAACCTCTCACACTCCAAGTATACATGGAACACGGTCTCATCCTCGCCGCAGCAGTGACAGGCGGCGGACGAGTCCGTGAACCGGCTCAAGTACCTGTTACAGGCCACGCCTTTGTGCAACACTCTCCACCCAGGTCCCCGATGTAAAGGGGGAGGACTCCCTTATGGAGAGACCTCCACTGAGGACCGCTCCCCTCGTCAGGTGGTAACACGGACCGCCAGGGCGTGTCTGGACGGAAGACAAGGCGAGGAAGTGGAGAGTGTGCAAGAGCAGCCTGTACAACACGCGCCTCTCCGCATCACGGAACGGCACGCTGGCATCTCAGTAAGGCGGCTCATGTTGTGTGGGGGCCGGCTCTCGGGGAGGGACCCGGGCCATGGGTCCTATGAACAATTCCGATGGAGCGGGGGTAAGCTCATCCGGAACCGCTCCACGCACCACGCCTCTCCTCAACACCCCCCGTCACAGCCACAACACCCCCCTCCCCCTGAGGAGCAGCGCCCTGGCTGAAGGTGACCAAATTCCTGGCCTTCAGGAGGTCAGGTAAAAGCCAGGCAACTCCCGCCGTGCGCGTCGACTCATACCCGCTACTGGGAGCTTTGAGCCCTCTTGAAGGCAGCGCCCCTGGCGGAAAAAGTACGTCGCCAGCACGTGCCATTTAGGAGGTAGTCTGAGTAGACGTATCTCCGCAGGGTCCCTTGCGCTCTGGATCCGTGACAGAGGAGCCATCATCCGCAAGCAACTCTACAAGCTGCCTGCGGCTCCTCGCCCCTTCTCCAGAGAAAAGAAAAAGGGGGAGGCTCGATCCAGATCGTGCAACATCTGGACTCGCGACCTCACATACGCGCCCCGGGACCTCCTAAGCTGCAAGTCCCTCAGTGCTCCCTTCTTCTCCTGGTACTCCTCCCACTCACACTAACGAAGCCCCACCAGTCTGATGCAGACGAGCCACTGAGTCGAGCAACTCCCTCTCAAGCCGTCCGATCTCGGAGTCCCGACCCTTGGTCGACCCCCTCGCGTAGTCCTGACAAAACAGATGGACGTAGGCCTTCCCCACGTCCCACCACTGCCTTAGGGAAAGGAAACGCCCCTGCCTCTCTCTCCACCTCGCCCAGAACTGCCTGAAGGAATCCCGGAATCGGCGATCCTCCAGCAGCTGGCTATTAAAATGCCAGTATGCGGACCCAGCCCGTGTGCGCGTCGGGATAAAATCCACTCGCACCAGGCAATGGTCCGAGCATGGTGCCGGCCGCATGGAGGCCGCTGAAACACAGGAGACATAGGCCTTGGACACATATAAACGGTCAATACGGGAACCACCACCCTCAAACCTGTACGAGAAGGCGTTAGAGTCAGGATGAAAATTCCGCCAAGCATCTACCAGCTCAAAAGAGTCCACCATCTCCCTTAAAGACTTTACTGCAGCCGGGTCACGCTGAACGCCAGAGTGATCTCTCGCCTCGAGGGTACAATTAAAATCTCCCCCAAGGAAAAACACACTCCCCACGGTCGATAGTGTTCAACAACGTGGTCACTTCCCTTGTTAAGCGTGTCTGCATTGCGCCGATCTTGGGGGCGTACACATTAATGAAGTGTATTGGCACGCCATCCAAACGCTCGGCCAGATACAGCAAACGGCCTGGTACAATGTCCTGCACTCTGAGGATCTCCGGCTGGAAAGACGGGGCCAACAGGAATGCCACTCCACTCGAATTGGAGCTGAGATGGCTCATGTAGAACCCCCCTTCCCACTCGAGGAGCCAGGTGGGTTCATCACTGGCCACAGTGTGTGTTTCCTGCAGGAAGCTCACCGCATACCTCCCGTCCCTGAGCACTGAGAGATGGTGATACCTACGGAGAGACCCCCCTGCCCCCATTGATATTAAGGCTGGCTATAGTGAGCTTCATTTTGAGTGTACACTAGACCTTTTACCAGCCTATCTCCTGCGCCCAGATGCCTACGCCCATATGGCCTCAGATGGCATATTTTACAGCCGGCACTTTAAGCAGGATGCATTATCCGGGGTTTCGCACCTCTTGGCCGTTGCATCCATGGCCAGCTCCTGGAGCTGGTGTGAGGCCAAGTATTTTACACTCGCAACCAGCACTTCACCCAGCGGCTCTCCGGAGTCTGTTGGGATGGCAAACCTTGCCGCCAGGAATGGGACATCTGGCCCATGTCCTTCATCTCTTGGGACAAGCCTCCACTGCTAAGCCCACAGATTCAGCGTCAGAATCATACTGACCCGTTATGCTCTCCTCCTCCAAGAGGGAGACACTAGGCAGCCCTGTAGGTGCTGCTGGCGCGGGCTCTTGGAGAGGGCCGGCGCTCTTGATGGAGCATCCTCTCCAGTAGGAGCTCCATCCTGGATATCCGTAACATGGTATCCATTTACGAGGGAGAACCCTCCCGACCGGACTCGTCCGAGTCTATCGGCCGTGCAGACTTTCTGGTGGCCTTATGCCCCTCCGGCGCAGCCACGGTGCCCACAGACACCAAGTCTGTAGTCGTTGGTCTTGCTATTAGCGACTCGGTAGATGAACTAGGCGGCCGCCCGCTACCCACACTCCCCGCTGTCTTTACTTACTTTTGCAACGGCTTGCCTTGCTATCAACGATTTCTCCAAGCTTGGACTTGTCCTCCTGTAACAAGATTTAACAAGCGCAGAAACGACCTCTAACAATTGGACACTTACCTGAGGCTTTTTTAAACTTACCGCTGGAGAAGCGCTGCTCCTCCCAGCCGGTCGCTGCGCCATGTGTCAGACGTAATGACGCGCATGCGGATTGGCGGGGTCTTCACGGAATCACTCACGTGACTCTGATGGAAAAGGAACATATTGAATGTAAGTTGTCAATGGTCCAGGAGTACTCAGCTATGCATGGCATAAACCACAGCAGAGGGAATAATTTAAAAAATGGTCAAGGCTTTATAAACATATATCAGGACTAACAGAATGGAGAGATTCCAGGCAATACTGTGGCGCAGCAGGTAGAGCCGCTGCCCTCATCACGGCGGGGACACGTGTTCAATGGTAACTTGCAGGTTCTCTCTGCGACCGCGTCGATTTCTTCCGGTGCTGCAGATTCTACCCACACACCAAAGACATACAGGTTTGCAGGTTAATTGCCTTAGTAATACATGTAAAAACTGTTCCTAGTGTGTGTGTGTGTAAAGTGTTAATGTGCGGGGATCACGGGTTGGTGCGGACTCGGTGGGGTGAAGAGCCTGTTTCCACACCCTATTTCTAAACTAAACTAATATCCCAAAGATGTGCAAGTTTGTATCTTAATTTGCCCTCTGTAAATTATAGACAATAGACAAAAGGTGCAGGAGTAGGCCATTTGCCCTTTGAGCCAGCACCACCATTCAATGTGATCATGGCTGATCATCCACAATCAGTACCCCGTTCCTGCCTTGTATATTGTAAATAGCTGCGATCTCAGCACCGAGCCTTGCGGTACCCCACTAGTCACTGCCTGGCATTGTGAAAGGGACCCCGTTAATTCCTACCCTTTATTTCCTGTCTGCCAACCAATTTTCTATCCATGTCAGCACCCCTACTCCCAATACCATGTGCTCTAATTTTGCCCACTAATCTCCTATGTGGGACTTTATCAAATACAAATTTCCCCCCAATGTGTGTTTAGTGGTAGAATTCAGCGAGTTGTTGATGGGAATGTGGGGAGATGAAAAACAATGCCGAGATGGGCTGAATGGCTTGTTTGCATGCTGTATTTCTGTACTCCGAGAAGTATATGTTGCCACATTATGTGGTGGCTCTGCGGTGCAATTGGTAGAACTGCTGCTTCACCGCGCTAGAGATCCGCGGGTCTGACCTCGAGTGCTGTGAGTGTGTGTGTGTTTGTGTGTCTGTGTGTCTGTGTGTGCGAATGTGAGTGTATGTAACATAGAAACATAGAAATTAGGTGCAGGAGTAGGCCATTCGGCCCTTCGAGCCTGCACCGCCATTCAATATGATCATGGCTGATCATCCAACTCAGTATCCCGTACCTGCCTTCTCTCCATACCCTCTGATCCCCTTAGCCACAAGGGCCACATTTAACTCCCTCTTAAATATAGCCAATGAACTGGCCTCAACTACCCTCTGTGGCAGAGAGTTCCAGAGACTCACCACTCCCTGTGTGAAAAGAAGTCTTTCTCATCTCGGTCTTAAAGGATTTCCCCCTTATCCTTAACCTGTGACCCCTTGTCCTGGACTTCCCCAACATCTTCCTGCATCTAGCCTGTCCAACCCCTTAAGAATTTTGTAAGTTTCTATAAGATTCCCTCTCAATCTCCTAAATTCTAGAGAGTATAAACCGAGTCTATCCAGTCTTTCTTCATAAGACAGTCCTGACATCCCAGGAATCAGTCTGGTGAACCTTATCTGCACTCCCTCTATGGCAATGATTTCCTTCCTCGGATTTGAGACCAAAACTTTTCGCAATACTCCAGGTGTGGTCTCACCAAGACCCTGTACAACTGAAGTAGAACCTCCCTGCTCCTATACTCAAATCCTTTTGCTATGAAAGCTAACATACCATTCGCTTTTTTCACTGCCTGCTGCACCTGCATGCCTACTTTCAATGACTGGTGTAACATGACACCCAGGTCTCACTGCATCTCCCCTTTTCCTAATCGGCCACCATTTAAATAATAGTCTGCTTTCCTGTTTTTGCCACCAAAGTGGATAACCTCACATTTATCCACATTATACTGCATCTGCCAAACATTTGCCCACTCACCCAGCCTATCCAAGTCACCTTGCAGTCTACTAGCATGCTCCTCACAGCTAACACTGCCCCCCAGAGTGTCATCTGCAAACTTGGAGATATTGCCTTCAATTCCCTCATCCAGATCATTAATAGATATTGTAAATAGCTGGGGTCCCAGCACTGAGCCCTGCGGTACCCCACTAGTCACTGCCTGCCATTGTGAAAAGGACCCGTTTACTCCTACTCTTTGCTTCCTGTTTTCCAGCCAGTTCTCTATCCACATCAATACTGAACCCCTAATGCCATATGCTTTAAGTTTGTATTCTAATATCTTATGTGGGACCTTGTCGAAAGCCTTCTGGAAGTCCAGATATACCACATCCACTGGTTCTCCTTTATCCACGCTACTGGTTACATTCTCAAAAAATTCCACAAGATTCGTCAGACATGATTTACCTTTCGTAAATCCATGCTGACTTTGTCCAATGATTCCACCACTTTCCAAATGTGCTGCTATCCCATCTTTAATAACTGACTCTAGCAGTTTCCCCACTACCGATGTTAGACTAACTGGTCTGTAATTCACCGTTTTTCTTAAAAAGAGGGGTTACGTTTGCTACCCGCCAATCCTCAGGAACTACTCCAGAATCTAAAGTTTTGAAAGATTATCACTAATGCATCCACTATTTCGTGAGCTACTTCCATAAATACTCTGGGATGCAGCCTATCTGGCCCTGGGATTTATCGGCCTTTAATCTATTCAATTTACCCAACACCACTTCCCGACTAACCTGGATTTCACTCAATTCCTCCTTTGACCCCCCGGTCCCCTGCTATTTCCGGCAGATTATTTATGTCTTCCTTAGTGAAGACGGAATCAAAGTAGTTATTCAATTGGTCCGCCATATCCTTGTTTCATGTATGTGTGCTCGTGCCTGTGTGTGTGAGTGTATGTATCTGTGTGTGTGAGTGTGTGTGTGTGTGTATGTGTGTGTGCGTGTGCTTGCATGTGTGCGTGCTTGTGTGCGTGCGTGTGTGTGTGTGTGTGTGTGTATGTATCTGTGTGCATGTGTGTGTGTGTGTGCGCTTGTGTGTGTGAGTGTGTGTGCATGTGCGTTTGTGTGTGCTTGTGCGTGTGTGTGTGTGTACTTGTGTGTGTGTGTGTGTGTGTGCGTGTGCGCTTGTGTGTGTGTGCGCTTGTGCGTGTGTGTGTGCGTGTGTGTGCATGTGCTTGTGTGTATGTGTGTGCAAGCTTGTGTGTGTGTGCGCTTGTGCGTGTGTGTGTGCGTGTGTGTGTGTGCATGTGCTTGTGTGTGTGTGTGTGTGTGCAAGCTTGTGTGTGTGTGCGCGTGTGTGTGTGTGCTTCTGCGTGTGCGTGTGTGCGTGTGTGCGTGCATGTGTGTGCTGTGTGTGTGCTTGAGCATGTGTGTGTGTATGCTTGTGCTTGTGTGTGCGTGTGGAGTTTTCCCTGTGACCACGTGGGTTTCCTTCGGCTGCTCCCATTTCCTCCCAAATATCAAAGACGTTCTGGAGCGCAGGAATGGGTGGAAAAGTAGGCTACCATGGAACTAGTGTAACTGAACTAAATTGACCTAAATTGAATTAAACTGAACTAAACTAAACTAAACATAGAATAATACAGCACAGGTACAGATGCCTTGGGCCATAATACCTGGGCTTTACATGATACTAAGTTTCCACAGGGTATCTGTAAAGTCTAAAGTGTACTCACCTCCCCATTTTTACCCCTGTGCCCAACAAGGTAGAAACTCCTATTCTCCGTGGACGGGCCAGGCTTGTCGTCCAATGTCACCCCGACTGCCTCCCATCTCCGCTGGCCGCGGTGAGCGGCACGATCTTGCCTCCTCTCCTCCTTCTCCCCCTACACTTGGCCAGAAGGGTCATGAGGTTGGAGCGGAACCTGTTGTCCATCCAACAGTAGATGATGGGGTTCCAACAGGTGCTGCTGACGGCCACCCAGTGGAGGGCAAAGTGGAGGGTGTTGTTGAATTGGCCGAAGTGCATGAAGGTGTTGACATTGAGGGGGAACCAACAGAAGGCAAAAGCCACCACCAGCAGCACGATCATCTAGATGGACCTCTGCTTCCTGCGGCATTAAGCGGCGGCCTGGGCCACCTTGACAGCGCCAATGCTTTTCCTCAGCCATAGCTTCTTGCTCACGGTGGCGGAGGCTACGGTGATCACCGCCAACGGCAGGACGTAGAGCAGCACGAATGTTGACAGGTCCAAGTTCCTCCTGAAGACTTCTGACGGCTTCAGAAAAAGTGGGGACGCAATGACTCCTGATGATCTTCTCTCTGGAAAGAAGGGACATGTGGAGAAAGCGGGTTAGAGGTTTCATGAGTTGAGGGTGTAGAGAACAGGGGAGGATTTTAACCGCAGAGAAGTTGAGTATAGGAGCAAAGAGGTCCTTTTGCAGATGTACAGGGCCCCAGTAATACTACACATGGAGTATTGTGTGCCGTTTTGGTCTCAAAATTTGAGGAAGGACATTCTTGCTATTGAGGGAGTGCAACGTGGGTTCACAAGGTTAATTACCGGGATGGCAGGACTGTCATATGCTGAGAGAAGGGAACAGATGGGCTTGTACATTCCAGAATTTAGAAGGATGAGAGGGGATCTTATTGAAACATATAAGATTATTAAGGAATTGGACACTCTAGAGGCAGGAAACATGTTCCCGATGTTAGGGAAGTCCAGAACCAGGGGCCATAGTTTATGAATAAGGGGTAAGCCAATTAGAACGGAAAGAGGAAACACTTTTTCACACTGAGAGTTGTGAGTCTGTGGAAGTCTCTGTCTCAGAGAGTGGTGGAGGCCGGTGGAGTCAGGGGATATGGAGGGAAGGCAGGAATGGGGTACTGATTGTGGATAATGAGCCATGATCACATTGAATGGCAGTGCTGGCTTGAAGGGCCGAATGGCCTACTCCTGCACATACTGCAAATGGCTTGGCGTCTTTGGCTGGAAGTGAAAAGGCACTACTGCAAATGGTGGCTGAGGTGCTTTGGGTAGAAGTGAAAAGGCACTACTGCATATGGTGGCTTGGCGTCTTTGGCTGGAAGTGAAAAGGCACTACTGCAAATGGTGGCTGAGGTGCTTTGGCTTGAAGTGAAAAGGCACTACTGCAAATGGTGGCTTGGGGGCTTAGGCTTGAAGTGAAAAGGCACTACTGCAAATCGTGGCACGGGGGCTTTCGCTTGTCGTGAAAGGGCACTACTGCAAATGGTGCCTAGGGTGCTTTGGCCTGAAATGAAAAGGCACTATTGCAAATGGTGGCTTGGAGGCCTTGGCTTGAAGTGAATAGGCAATACTTCAAATGGTGGCTTGGGTGCTTTGGCTGGAAGTGAAAAGGCACTACCGCAAATGGTGGCTTGGGTGCTTTGGCTAACTTCCTGTTTGCAGTCTATATTAATTTTAGATGAAACTCTGCCACTTACGGCTGTGACTTTTGGCCATCTTACTCAGTCCCCCTCCACTCAGCAGGTGCAGAGGATTCTTCCCATCAATGAAAAATGAAAGTTTTACTAGTGTTTAAAAAATGTTGATCATCTCTGTCCTGTCATGAAGGCCTCATCTTTTCCACGGGGAGGGGGAGGGGTTATAAAACCCAGAAGTGTGGGTGTGGCTCAGTCTCTGCATGATGGGGGAGGGAGAGGTCGCAGCTTTCTCTGAGCTGTGAATAAACTGAACACACTGAATGTCTACTGAACTGTGTGTTTGGTGTTTTGTGTGGTTTTGTGGAGGTTTCACCCTGCATGAAATTGTATGAATCTGTATTTGTATTTGGTGGCCTTGCACCCTGCTTGAAGTGGTACGAAACTGCACTTGAATTTGGTGGCCTTGGATCCAGCTTGAAGTGTTATGAAACTGCACTTGAATTTGGTGGCCTTGCATCCTGCTTGAAGTAGTATGAAACTGCACTGGAGTTCGGTGGCCTTGCACTCTGCTTGAAGTGGTAGGAAACTGCACTTGAATTTGGTGGCCTTGCACCCTGCACGAAGTGGTAAGAAACTGCACTTGAATTTGGTGGCCTTGCACCCTGCTTGAAATGGTAGGAAAATGGATTTGAATTTGGAGGCCTTGCACCCTGCTTGAAATGGAATTTCAAGGAATAGCCATGAGTCAACGGCCAACCCATCAGCCGTGAGTGAGCTGCCAGCACATCAGGCTTGAGGGACTGAGCTGCCACCCCAAGAACCCATACCAGCACTCCAGAAAGCCCCCCCCCCCACAGGCCACCAATATTGGAATTGGTGGAGAGGTGGAATATTGTTTTCGGGGGACCAGCCCTCCCGCGTGAACATGGGACCCAACGGGTCCCACTTTGCCTCGAATGTTTTTTATAAGGTCCCCTCTCATTCTTCTAAATTCCAGAGTATGCAAGCCCAGCCGCATAGCATTCTGCTCGCGGTTCACCCTGCCACCCAACTTTGTGTCATCTGCAAACATGGAGTTGTTACATTTAATTCCCTCCTATAAATCGTTAATGTATATTGTAAATAACTGGGGTACCAGCACTGGGCCTTTCGGCACCCCACTATTTACTGCTTGCCATTCGGAAAAGGACCCATTAATTCCTACTCTTTGCTTCCTGTCTGCCAACCAGTCCTCTATCCATGTCAATACTCTTCCTCCAATACCATGTGCTCTAATAATGCACTCTAATCTCTTGTGTGGGACCTTGTCAAAGGCTTTTTGAAAAGTCAGATACACCACATCCACTGGCTCTCCCTTATCCATTCTACTTGTTACATCCTAAAAAAATTCCAGAAAACCTCGACCGAAGCGTGAGCTGCATCTACTGACCAAAGATCCTATTGGATCTTTGCGACCGACCGCGCACACACACAAACATATCGCGAAGGTGGGGGCTAGGGACAGCGGAGGAGCGCTGTCTGCGCGATGAAGAGGAAGGTAAACGGCTGCCACAGAGCACGGTAAGTCCTTTAGAGAGCATGGGAGGGGGAAGAGAAGGGGGGAGAGAAGGGGGGGGGGGGAGAAGGAGTGGAGACAGATTCAAGAAGTTTAATAAAGTTACCGGGCATTTTACCTTCCGGTGGGCCCTTCTAGGTCGTGAAACTCCAATGAGCCAATCAAAATGGCCGGTCAGCGAAGGAGATTGCTTTCGACTGCGTGTAAGTAAATAGCGACCCACTCCACTGGCTTCGACCAAATGGCAACTTATTTTTAGTCGAGGCTGATTTTGATTTTGTTGAAATAATCGAAGGAACGCAGAAGAAGCCTCGCCCACGCGGAAACCACATTCGACCATTAGGGAGAGGGACCAAAACCTCCGGGAACCTCATGGAAACCTTGGGTGGGGCGCAAGGTCACCAGAGGTTTCCGTTCAGGTTTCCTAAGTGGGACAGGGGCATAAGTGAGAACAGAACCAAAGTACTTATTTAACTGGTGTAACATTTCCTTGTTTTGCATTATAAATTCACCTTTATCTGACTGTAAATTATCTACATTTGTCTACACTAATCTTTTCCTCTTCACTTATCTAGTCCACACCGACCAGCGATCCATGCACATTAACACTACCTTACACACACGAGAGCCAATGTTACATTTATACCAAGCCAATTAGCCTACAAACCTGTACGTCTTTGGAATGTGGGAAGAAACTGGAGCGCCCGGAGCTAACCCATTCAGTCACGGAGACAACATGCAAGTTATGATTGAACCTGGTTCTCTGGGGTGGTGAGGCAGCAGCTCCACCTGCTGCACCGCAGTGCCGCCCAGGATCTCTCTATTCTGTTATTCCTGTTATATGTTTATAATCTACTGATCAATTTTTAAAATACATTTCGGTATTTGTTTGTGGGTGTGATATTGTGTGATATTGTGGGAAAACAGGCAATTACAGTTCATCCCTAGATGCGCCTGCCTTGCATGTCATTTCTGGATTCAAAACAGGTTCAGGACAATTTCCTTTATTCAAGGATATCAGTGAGCAGGTGGATAGTTATGTTCAGTAGACACAAAGAACTCCAGGTGCTGCTTTATACCAAAGATAGACACAAAGTGCTAGAGTAACTCAGCGGGTCAGGCAGCCTATCTGGAGAAAAGGGATGGGTGACGTTTCGGGTCGGAAACCTTCTTCAGACTCGATCTGAAAAAAATTACATTTAGTCTGATCATTACTATTCAGTCTGACATTTATTTTAAATGATAATTTATTTAATTACTTGTATTTAAATTCTCCATCTGCTAGGTTGAGATTTGAACTCAGGTCATTGATTTAATCCTTCCAGTCCAGTAACTTATCTGGAAGAAGACAATATCAGGTGAGTGTGTGAGTGAATGAATGAATGCATGAATGAAACTTTATTATCACACGTGACATGTAACAGTGAAATTCTTTGTTGTGCAGACTATAAACAAAGTCTGCAAGGGGTCGCCACCAATAGGGCACTGACAGGGTTATAAAGTGTTGAATAAATTCCCCAATGGTCCCTCTTTGTTCTCGGTGGAACCCCCACGTCGGATTCCTCTTTAGTTTAGTTATTTGTTACGTGTAGCAAAGTACAGTGAAAAGCTTTTTGTCGCATGTTAACTAGTCAGCAGAAAGACAATACATGATTATAATCGATCCATTTGCAGTGTATAGATATAGGATAAGGGAGTAACGTTTCGTGCAAGGTAAAGCCAGCAAAGTCCGATGAAGGATGTCCAAGGGTCATCAAAAAAGTAGATTGTTGTTCTGAACTGCACTCTGGTTGTGGTAGAATGATTCAGTTGTTTGATAACAGCTGGGAAGAAACTGTCCCTGATTCTGGAGGTGTGTGTTTTCACACTTCTATACCTTTTCCCTGATGGGGGAGGAATTCCAAAAGTCAGGGAGATTGAAGTGTTAATACAATAATCGGTACTTTAATCAAACATAATACAAAGCTCATGACTTCTTAGTCCCCTAGGCAACAGAGTGCTAAGGTGTTAATAACTGACATTGGACTGCAATTTCTCGGTTCCGCGTAAAACATGGTACAAAGATAATAACAGTGAATGTGTTGCAATTACTGGCTGGTAGCTGCATATGTCAATATAGAAACATAGAAAAATAGGTGCAGGAGTGAGTCATTCGGCCCTTCGAACCTGCACCACCATTTAATATAACAAAGAAGGGCAGAGATTGAACTTTTTTCGCCTTCCATCACAGTAAGGAATGTGGAGGAGTGACTGCAGTGGATGTTTATGTTTAAATGTATTTAGTGCATTCAGTTGCTTTTTATTTAAATGACTGACTTGGCAAATGAAAATCCTCATATGATGTAAAACATACTTGGCTATTAATTGTATTGTATTATAACCATATCTGATCATCTTAAACCAGTTCTCCGTTCCTGCTTTTCCCCCATATCCATTGATTCCAAGGCACTGTTGCCGTTCTTACCCAGCACACCTGGACCGGGCAAGTCGGTGTGGGAGGGAGCTTTCCGATGTCACTGCTCCAGACTCAGCACCCATCAGTTCAAGTGAAACATGGCCTTCCGCCAGCCACTGCCGCTCCTAGGACTTTCCAGATACACGGACAAATCCTCACGAATTAAAGGAATCTTTGAACAAAGAAAGTCTCCGCAGTCCTACAAAGCTTCGAACTGCAAAGTCTGACTGCTTTTGTTCCTCCCCGCCAAACAAAACCTTCCATTAAATCGTCCCCGCCAGCAGAACAGCTCCTCTCCTGACCCTGCCCTGGGAGTGTGAACCCTCCCTGTACAGAGGGAGTTAACATCAGACTCGTCACCATTACTAAGTTTATTTATCAATCATGTCAATGAGAATTCTCCAATTGAAGGTAACCGTTCTGAGCAATGCTCACAAACTGAACTGAACTAAACTGACCTGACCTGACTACAATACAAAACTGCACTAAATTGAAGATAGACACAAAATGCTGGAGTAACTCAACAGGGCAGGCAGCATATCTGGAGAGAAGGAATGAGTGACGTTTCGGGTCCAGTACTGAACTCAACTCAACTCAACTAAATTAAATTAAACTAAACTAAACTATATTAAACAAACTGACCTAAACTAAACTAAACTGAAATAAACAACACAACTCAACTAAACACACCACACAAAGGTCATTTGGTATAGGTGTGGACAAGGGGCTCTATGCTTTCCCTTACACCACTCCCTCCACTCCAACCCCCTCTCCTCCAACCCCCTCTCCTCCAACCCCTCGTTACCTGGCAGGCTTCTCCCCCCCCCCCCCCCCCCCCCCCCCCCCCCCCCCCCCCTTTGAAGCCGGCACACAGCATTTACCCAGTGATTGCCGGCAACGTTGCCAGTCAATTAGCTTCACCTCCACATCCTGCAGCATTGACGGTCGTTTTTCCGTGGACACGAGACAGAGACACAGCGTGGAAACAGGCCCTTCAGCCCATCGAGATACGGGGCCACCCGGGCTTCAACACCACCTTCGAGGATGACGTGGCCTTACTCCAGGTCAAGCCATACATCAGGTTCGCCACCATCCTGGAGTCCGTGTTGCTGCCCCCGGGCACAGAGACGGACGATCGCTCCTGGGCACCTGATACGTCATCGGCTGGGGGTGACCATAAACGGTGAGGATCCAGGTCCACAGTGCAGTGGTCAGGGGAATGTCCCAGTTACACAGAGGCACAGAGTCTCTTGGCCAGAGTAAGTGGAGCAAGGACCAGAGGACAAAGTTTAAGGTGAAGGGGAAAAGATTTATTAGGAATCTGTGAGGTAACTTTTACACACAAAGGTTGGTGGGTGCATGGAATAAGCTGTCAGAGGAGGTAGTTGAGGCAGGAACAATCCCAACATTTAAGAACCAGTTAGACAGGTACATGCATAGGACAGGTTTGGAAGGATCCTTGGTCAAACATGTGGGACTAGTGTAGCTGGATCACGTCGGCCGTGTGGGCAAGTTGGGCCGAATGGCTTGCTTCCATGCTCTATCACTGTATGACTATCAATTACAGCCTGGTTTATAAATAGAATTATAGGTATCCAGGGAGAGTTGTGTAGGAAAGAACTGCAAATGCTGTTTTAAACCGAAGACAGACTCAAAAACTGGAGTAACTCAGCGGGACAGGCAGTATTTATGGAGAGAAGTAATGGTTGACGTTTTGGGTCAAGACCTTTCGACTGAAAGTCACAGGAAAGAGATATGGGCGATAATGTAGAGAGATATAGAACAATAAATGAAAGATATGCAAAAAAGTAACGATAAAGGAAATAGGCCATTGTTAGCTGTTTGTTGGGTGAAAACCAGAAGCTGGTGCCACTTGGGTGGGGGAGGGATGGGGATGAGAGAGGGAATGCTGGGGTTACTTGACGTTAGAGAAATCAACACTAATACCACTGGATTAGCAACATAGAAAAATAGGTGCAGGAGTAGGCCATTTGGCCCTTCGAGCCAGCACCGCCATTCTATATGATCATGGCCTGATCCTGCTTTTCCCCATATACCTTGATTCCTTTAGCTCTAAAGACCTAACTAACTCTCTCTTGAAAACAGCCACCACTGCCTTCTGTGGCAAAGAATTCCACAGTTTCACAACTCTCTGGTTGAACATAGTTTTTCCTCATCTCAGTCCTAAATGGCCTACTCCTTATTTGTAAACTCCGACCCCTGGTTCCGGACTCCCCCAACATCGGGGACATTTTTTCTGCATCTAGCCTATCCAATCCTTTAAAAATGTTATATGTTCCTGCAAGATCCCCTCTCATCCTTCTAATTTCCATTGAATACAAGGCCAGTCGACCCATTCTTCCATCATATGTCAGTCCTGCCATCCCGGGAATTAACCCGGTGAACCTTTGCTGCACTCCCTAAATTGGGAGACCGAAATTCCACACAATACTCCAGGTGCATTCTCACTTACAACTGCAGTGGGACCTCCTTGCTCCTAAACTCAAATCCTCTTGCAATGAAGGCCACATGCAATTAGCTTTCTTCACTGCCTGCTGTAACTGCATGCTTTCTAGCAGTGACTGTCGTACAAGCACACCCAGGTCTTGTTGCACCTCCATGTTTCTTAATCTAACACCATTCTGATAATAATTTGCCTTCCTGTTCTTGCCACCAAAGCAGATAACCTCATATTTATTCACATTATAGCGCATCTGTCATGCATCTGCCATGCATCTGCCCACTCGCCCAACCTATCCAAGTCACCCTGCAGCCTCATAGCATCCTTCTCGCCTCTCACACTAACCCAGCTTTCTGTCATTCGCAAACTTGGCGATGTTACATTTAGTTCCCTCGTCTCAATCATTAATATATATTGCAAATAACTGGGGTCCCAGCACCGAGCCTTGCGGCACCCCACTAGTCACTACCTGCCATTCTGAAAAGAACCCCAACAGTTTACCTAACACCATTTGCTGACTAATGTGGATTCGCTTCAGTTCCTCGCTCCCACTCGATCCTGTGTTCCCTAGTACTTCTGGGAGATTGTTTGAGTCTTCTTTAGTGAAGACAGAATCAAAGTACTCCTTTAACTATTCTGCCATTTCCTTGTTTCCCATTATATAGTCACCTGTCACTGATTGTAAGGGACCTACATTTGTCTTCAGTGATCTTTTCCTTTTTACATATCTAGATAAGCTTTTACAGGCAGTTTTTATATTCCACACAAGCTCTCTTTCATGCTCTTTAGGGGAATATAAAAACTGATTAAACGCTTTAGATATGTGAGCTGCCCAAACTAAATATGAGATGCTGTTCTTCCAATTTACGTTTACAGTTTACAATTTACGTTTAGCCTCACTGACAATAGAGGAGGCCTTGGACAGAAAGTTCAATGTGGGAATGGAAAGGAGAATTAAAGTGTTTAGCAACCGGGATATCAGGTACGTCCAGGCGGACTGAGCAAAGGAGACCAAAATTAGGAGACCAAAATTCCACACAATACTCCAGGTGCAGTCTCACTTACAACTGCAGTGGGACCTCCTTGCTCCTAAACTCAAATCCTCTTGCAATGAAGGCCACATGTAATTAGCTTTCTTCACTGCCTGCTGTAACTGCATGCTCTCTAGCAGTGACTGTCGTACAAACACACCCAGGTCTTGTTGCACCTCCACTTTTCTTAATCTAACACCATTCTGATAATAATTTGCCTTCCTGTTCTTGCCACCTCATATTTATTCACATTATAGTGCATATGCCATGCATCTGCCCACTCACCCAACATATCCAAGTCACCCTGCAGCCTCATATCATCCTTCTCGCAGCTCACACTGCCACCCAGTTTTCTGTTATTCGCAAACTTGGCGATGTTACATTTAGTTCCCTTGTCTCAATCGTTAATATATATATTGCAAATAACTGGGGTCCCAGCACCGAACCTTGTGGCACCCCACTAGTCACTACCTGCCATTCTGAATAGAACTCCAACAGTTTACCTAACACCATTTGCTGACTAATGTGGATTTGCTTCAGTTCCTCGCTACCACTCAATCCTGGGTTCCCTAGTATTTCTGGGAGATTGTTTGAGTCTTCTTTAGTGAAGACAGAATCAAAGTACTCCTTTAACTATTCTGCCATGTCCTTGTTTCCCATTATATAGTCACCTGTCGCTGATTGTAAGGGACCTACATTTGTCTTCATGATCTTTTCCTGTTTACATATCTAAATATGCTTTTACAGGCAGTTTTTATATACACCGCAAGCTTTCTTTCATGCTCTTTCGGGGAATATACAAACTGACTAAACGCTTTAGATATGTGAGCTGCCCAAACTCAATATGAGAGGCTGTTCTTCCAATTTATGTTTAGCCTCACTGACAATAGAGGAGGCCTTGGACAGAAAGTTCAGTGTTGGAATGGGAAGGAGAATTAAAGTGTTTAGCAACCGGGCTATCAGGTACGTCCAGGCGGACTGAGCAAAGGAGTTCAGTGAAACGATTGACCAGTCTATGTTTGGTAGACACAGAGAGAGTTACAGGCAGGGATATAATCCGGATGTTTGGGGCGGGTGGGGGGGGTGGGGGAGGGAATTACAGTCAGGGATCTAATCCAGGGGTCTGGGAGATTTATGTATAGAACAACAGAGTATCATTGAATCAGATTCTTGGGTGTGGACTATAGGCTGGGGATCAGGGCATTTGGCCCTTATCCCTCCAAACTTGTCTTATCTATGGGAGATGTGTCTGGAGCAGTAACATCGAAAGCACCCTCCCACACCGTCTTACCCGGTCCAGGTGTGCTGGGTAAGAACGGCAACAGTGCCTTGGAATCAATGGATATGGGGGAAAAGCAGGAACGGGGAACTGGTTTAAGATGATCAGATATGGTTATAACACAATACAATTAATAGCCAAGTATGTTTTACAACATACGAGGAATTTCATTTGCCAAGTCAGTCATTCAAATAAAAAGCAACGGAACGCACTAAATACATTTTAACATAAACATTCACTACAGTCACTCCTCCACATTCCTCACTGTGATGGAAGGCGAAAAAATTTCCTTCTCTGCCCTTCTTTGTTATATTAAATGGTGGTTCAGGTTCGAAGGGCCGAATGGCTTACTCCTGCACTTATTTTTCTATGTTTCTATAATCATTGTCCATACCTTGACATATGCAGCACTCAGAAGCTACCAGCCAGTAATTGCAACATATTCACTGTCATTATCTTTGTACCATGTTTTACACGGAACCGAGAAATTGCAGTCCAATGTCAGTTATTAACACCTTAGGTGTCCTTACCTTAGTACTCTGTTGCCTAGGGGACTAAGAAGTTATGACCTTTGTATTATGTTTGATTAATGTACCGATTATGTTATTAACACTTCAATCAACCTGATTTTTGGAATTCCTCATTTGGGATCTTTTTGATGAATAAATGCACTGCTGTGTCGACTTAACATTGGCATCATGATCACAGCCTTTGACTGAGACACTTCAACCCTTGTGCAAGTAAAATAAACCGACTGTTTATTATTTGACTGTTGAATATTAATGATTTGAGTCCTTAAGTCTTATTAATGTTCATGACGTGAACACTACTCAGCAAGTCATGGCTTTAGTGAGAGGAGTGGAATAATGGCCTCAAGGTTAATGAATGGTGCAGGACTCAAGGGGCTGAATATCCATGCCTACCTCTACAAAAGGGTCTCAACCCACAATATCGCATACCCAGGCACTCCAGAGGTGTTGTGTTACTCCAGCATTTTGTGTTCTACCTGCCTCTGTTCCTTAATTTGGGAACAGAGGCAGGTAGAACCAAGAAAGCACACCAATGCCTCAATTTCCAAGAACCAAGAAAGCACACCAATGCCTCAATTTCCTGAGAAAGCTTAGGAAGTTTGACATGTCCCTGACAACCCACACCAACTTCTACAGATGCACCAATGAACGCATTTTATCAGGATGCATCACAGCTTGGTTTGGGAACAACTCCATCCAATACAGCAAAAAATTGCAGTGAATTGTGGACGCAGCCCAGACCATCACTCAAATCAACCTCCCTTCAATTGACTACATTTTATAACTCACGCTGCCTCGGCAAGGCCAGCAACATAATCAAGGACCCTGGCATCTCCCTCTTCTCTGCTCCCCCATCAGGCAAAAGGTATAGAAGTGTGAAAACACACAGAACCTCCAGAATCAGGGACAGTTTCTTCCCAGCTGTTATCAGACAACTGAATCATCCTACCACAACCAGAGTGCATTGCTGAACAACAATCTACTTTTTTGATGACCCTTGGACATCCTTCATCGGACTTTGCTGGCTTTACCTTGCATGAAACATTACTCCCTTATCATGTATCTATACCCTGCAAATGGATCAATTATAATCATGTATTGTCTTTCTGCTGACTGCTTAGCATGCAACAAAATGCTTTTCATTGTACTTTGTTACAGGTAACAAATAACTAAACCAAAGAGGGACCCGACGTGGGGGTTCCACCGAGAATAAAGAGGGACCCAACGTGGGGGTTCCACCGAGAACAAAGAGGGACCACTGGGGACTTTATTGAACACTTTGTAACTCTGTCAGCGCCCTATTGGTGGCGACTATTTGCATACTTTGTTTATTGTCTGCAAAACAAAGAATTTCACTGTGACATGTCACGTGTGATAATAAAGTTTCATTCATGCATTCATTCACTCACACTCACACACTCACCCGATATTGTCTTCTTCCAGAAAAGTTACTGGACTGGAAGCTAGTGTTCTAGAGGATTAAATCAACAACATGAGTTCAAATCTCAACCTAGCAGATGGAGAAGTTAAATTCAAGTAATTAAATAATTTGTCATTTAAAAAAAATGTCAGACTGAATAGTAATGATCGGACTAATGTTCATTTTTTTCAGATTGAGTCTGAAGATGATTTCCGACCCGAAACGTCACCCATCCCTTTTCTCCAGAAAGACTGCCTGACCCGCTGAGCTACTCTAGCACTTTGTGTCTATCTTTGGTATAAAGCAGCACTTGCAATTCTTTGTTTCTACTGAACGTAACTATCCATCTGCTCACTAGTATCCTTGAATGAAGGAAATTGGCTTGAACCTGTTTTCAATACAAAAATGACATGCAAGGCAGGTGTATCTAGGGATGAACTGCAATTGCCTGTTTTCCCACAATGTCCACACCCACAAACAAATACCTAAATTTATTAAAAAATTAGTCAGTAGATTATAAACATATATCAGGACTAACAGAATGGAGCGATCCTGGGCGGCACTGTGGTGCAGCGGGTAGAGCTGCTGCCTCACCACGCCAGAGACCCGGGTTCAATCATAACTTGCACGTTCTCTCCGTGGCCGAATGGGTTTGCTCCGGGTGCTCCAGTTTCTTCCCACATTCCAGAGACGTACAGGTTTGTAGGTTAATTGGCTTGGTATAAATGTGACATTGGCTCTCATGTGTGTGTAGGGTGTTGTTAATGTATGTGGATCACTGGTCGGTGTGGACTAGATAGGTGAAGAGGAAAAAATATATGGATATAATACCAAAACTACAACGAATAAAATATCTCTATACGCAGATGACATCTTAATTTATATTACAAAATCGGAGATTAGTATTCCCAATCTATTTAATGTTATAGCTAAGTTTAGTACATTTTCTGGGTATAGAATTAATTGGAATAAAAGTGAAATTATGCCTATAACTGGAATAAAATTAAATATATTAGAACAATTCCCACTTAAAATAGTCACGGACAAACTCAAATATCTAGGAATTAATGTATCTAAATCGTATAACTGTCTATTTAAATATAATTACCCTCAATTATTAAATAAACTAAAAAAATATATTTTATATTGGAAAACACTACCTATATCAATGATCGGTAGAATAAATGCTATAAAAATGATTTTTTTACCACAATTGGTATATTTATTTCAAGCAATCCCTTTATATCTCCCTTAAGAATATAGATACTTTGGTTAATAGTTTTATTTGGGACTATAAAAACCATCGAATAAGTAAAAAACATCTATGTAAATCTAAAATAAATGGTGGACTAGCACTACCAAATTTCCTATATTATTTCTGGGCAGTTCAGATTAAGAATATGAATTTTTGGTTGGTAAATTTAGATCATGAACCAAGCTGGCTAAAGATGGAAAAGGAAGACTGTTTGCCTTTTGATGTAGGTTCGATTCTTTTTGCACCAAGGGAAGTACAAAAAAAATGTATGGTAATAATCCTATAATTCATAGCAATAGACGTATTTGGAAACAAATAGTTAAGAACCTACATATGGATAATTTGTCACTTTGTTTGCCAATTATGAATAATCCTTTGTTTTAGGCCCTCTGTATTGGACAAGGGGTTTAAACACTGGAATGATTTATGAATTAAAAGGATAGAACACCTTTACAAGGAAGGAAAATTTCTTTCATTTCAAGAGTTACAGGATATCTATGGATTGCAGTCAAATAACATATTTAGGTATTCACAAATTATAAATTATATTAAGTCAAATACGCAAGACTATAAAAATAGAAAACCAGGATTATTAGATGAATTGTTTAATAAACACCCAAATACAGAAAAATTAATAGCGTATATATATATAATACTATTTTGGATAAGGAAATCCCAACTTCGGAAATATATCGACAAACATGGGAAAATGAAATGGGTTTATCTATAACGAAGAAAATTTGTGAAGAAAGCCTACAATGTATACATCGTTGCTCATTAAATGCTAGACATATATTGATACAATTGAAGGTATTACACAGATTACATTATTCAAAAACAAAATTAAATAGAATTTATTCTAACATTTCTCCTATTTGTGGTAAATGTCAGAACTTGGAAGCTAATTTAATGCATAGTTTTGTAACATGTATAAAACGTAATTATTATTGGACAGAAATCTTTAGAGTTATCACTGAAGTTCTTAAAATTAAACTAGACCCAGATCCAAAATTAATAATATAAGGAGTTCCGGATTCAAATCTAATATTAACAGTAAACCAAAGAAATGTCTTGGATTACTTTTTGATAATAGGGAAAAAATTAATATTGAAATTTTGGAAGGGAACATTATCCCCCACAATTAAAATGTGGACAGTGGAAATGTTGGAGATGTTACATTTGGAAAGAATCAGATTTGTCCTAATGGTAGGGGTAGCTGTTCTTGGCATGACAACTCAATGGGTACCCGGCAGGATTAGATGAAAATAACTCTATGTTTTTCTTTTTGATTTGTATACATGTCTCCATTGATATCGCTATTTGAAATTGTGTTATTCACTATTAAGATGTATACTATAATCTCTCTTTTTTTCTATATAATACTTTATTTTAATTAAATACATATAACAAGAATATATACATATATATATTTTTTTCTTCTTTCTTTTCTCTTTCTCTTTCTTTATAATCAAAATTATTATTTAATCACCATTCTTATTGATTAAAATCTATTCTTTTAAAAAATAGAAGTTTATAAGAACTATTCGTAACATTCGTATACTTATTGAAATAAGTTGGTTGTGTATTTGAAAAGTTGTTATACCGTTGTTATGATGGATTCCTTTTAATAAAAATATTATTACACATATCTCCTTCACTCCATAGATGCTGCTGCACCCGCTGAGTTTCTCCAGCATTTTGTGTACCCAAGATTAGTAGTTGTTCAGCCAGAGCTGAACACACATCTCGTCATCTGCTTACAATGGTGTCTGTCTTGTCGCTTCTTGTGCTTCCTGGGCGTGTTGGGGGAGAGATTGGTGGAAACAGGGCCGCGATCAACGTGAACGCTCGTTCCTTGACCCCAGAGATGAGTATTGAGTATTGCATTATTGTTCACATTTTTGGAGTCATGGATTCTCCTGCAAGCATAATTCTGGATGGTGAATCAGGCAAGAAAAAGAGCATAGTGTTGTCGGACTCTGGATTAATTCTGTTTTCAACAGCACTGCGTGTTTTATGTTCTTACTGATGTGAGAAGTAATCTCTTGGCAATGTCCGTGAGGCCACTTTGTTTCCAATGTAGTCCAACCAACTCAGAAAGCATGATAGCGAGATGAGTGTAAAGCCATAGCTAGTGAAGCTCTCAGGCAGATGTTTGTCCTCTAATTAACCCATAATGCAATAAAGGAGGATCACAAAGCTGTTCGATTCAGTTTGATGCAGTCACAAAAAAACTGTTTAGGGAGGAACTGCAGATGCTGGTTTGCACCGAAGATAGACACAAAATGTTGGAGCATCTCAACGGGACAGGCAACATCTGTGGAGAGAAGGAATTGGTGACCTTTTGGGTCGAGACCCTTCTTCAGAACTCAGTCTGAAGCAGGGTCTCGAACCTGAAACATCACCCATTCCTTCTGTAGACACGGAATGCTGGAGTAACTCAGCAAGACAGGCAGCATCGCTGGAGAGGAGGAACAGATGACGTTTTGGGTCAAGACCCTTCTTCTGACTAGGCAGGGGAAAAAGTAAATAAGGATTGTGCTAATGTGGTGAAAGGGAACCGCAGACAAAGTCTAACCGCAGAGACACGGAATGCAGCAGTGACGACATCCACGTTTCAGGAACGTCATTGATGATGTCACAGCAGCGCCCATCGTAACAGAAAACTGGGTCTTCTGTCAACTAAGTTAGACTTGTGGAGAATCATTTTATTCTGGAACCAAGACTTAGTTTGTTACTTAATTCAGTCTCTCTTTAACCTCCGTTCTGTAGTCAAGACCTCATTTTACTGTTAATCAAGTTTCTGTGTAATCTTGTCAGCTGAGAATGTAAAAACTGTATCAAAGTCATGCTCAGGAGATCAGCTTTGACTGGTCTCCGGGTTTTAATAAATCTCCCGTTACTTCAAAAAAAAAAAAAAAAGTCAGACTGAATAGTAATGATCGGACTAAAGTTCATTTTTTTCAGATTGAGTCTGAAGATGATTTCCGACCCGAAACGTCACCAGTCCCTTTTCTCCAGAAAGGCTGCCTGACCCGCTGAACTGCTCTAGCACTTTGTGTCTATCTTTTGTATAAAGCAGCAATTGCAATTCTTTGTTTCTACTGTACGTAACTATCCATCTGCTCACTAGTATCCTTGAATGAAGGAAATTGTCTTGAACCTGTTTTCAATCCAAAAATGACATGCAAGGCAGGTGTATCTAGGGATGAACTGCAATTGCCTGTTTTCCCACAATGTCCACACCCACAAACAAATACCTAAATTTATTTAAAAAAATTAGTCAGTAGATTATAAACATATATCAGGACTAACAGAACAATGGAGCGATCCTGGGCGGCACTGTGGTGCAGCGGGTAGAGCTGCTGCCTCACCACGCCAGAGACCCGGGTTCAATCATAACTTGCACGTTCTCTCCGTGGCCGAGTGGGTTTGCTCTGGGTGCTCCAGTTTCTTCCCACATTCCAGAGACGTACAGGTTTGTAGGTTAATTGACCTGGTATAAATGTGACATTGGCTCTCATGTGTGTGTAGAGTGTTGTTAATGTGTGTGGATCACTGGTCGGTGTGGACTAGATAGGTGAAGAGGAAAAGATTAGTGTAGACAAATATAGCTCATTTACAGTCAAAAAAAGGTGAATTTATAATGGGAAACAAAGAAATGTTAGATAAGTACTTTGGTTCTGTCTTCACTAAGGAAGACACAAACAATCTCCCAGAAATACTAGATCCTCCCGAGGATCTAGTGGGAGGGAAGAACTCAAGGGAATCCACGTTAGCCAGGAAATGGTGTTAGGTAAACTGTTGGGACTAAAGACAGATAAATCCCCAGGGCCTGATGGTCTGCATCACAGAGTACTCGAGGAGGGAGCGAGAAAGCGGGGAATTATAGAACTGTTACCCTTACATCAGTAGTGGGGAAGATGCTTAAGTCGATTCTTAAAGATGTAATAGCAGCACATTCGGAAAGCAGTGACAGGATCGGTTAAAGTCAGCATGGATTTACTGTATGAAAGGGAAATCATGCTTGTCAAATCTTCTGGAATTTTTTGAGGATGTATCAAGTAGAATGGATAAGGGAGAGAGAGCCAGTGGATGTGGTGTATCTGGACTTTCAAAAAGCCTTTGACAAGGTCCCACTCAAAAGTGCAATATTAGAGCACATGTTATTGGAGGTAGGGTATTGACATGGATAGAGAACTGGTTGGCAGCCAGGAAGCAAAGAATAGGAATTAACGGTCCTTTTCCGAATGTCAGACAGTGAATAGTGGGGTGCTGAAAGGCTTAGTGCTGGTACCCTAGTTATTTACAACATATAATAACGATTTAGACGAGGGATTTAAATGTAACATCTCCCTGTTTGCAAATGATACAAAGTTGGGTGGCAGGGTGAGCTGTGAGCAGAATGCTATGCGGCTGCAGGGTGACTTGGAGAGGTTGGGTGAGTGAGCAGATGCATGGTAGATGCAGCATAATGTGGATAAATGTGAGGTTATCCACTTTGGTGGCAAGAACAAGGCAGGTTATTATCTGAATAATGTCAGATTAGGGAAAGGGGAGGTGCAACGAGACCTGGATGTCCTTGTACATCAATCACTGAAACTGGACCTGCAGGTACAGCAGGCAATGAAGAAAGCAAATGGCATGTTGGTCTTCATAGCGAGAGGATTTGAGCATAGGAGCAAGGAGGTCCTACTGCAGTTGTACAGGCCATGGTGAGATCACACCTGGAGTATTGTGTGCAGTTTTGGCCTCATAATTTGAGGAAGGACATTCTTGATATTGAGGGAGTGCAGTGTAGGTTCACCAGGTTAGGTCCCGGAATGATGGGACTGACATATGATGAAAGAATGGATCAACTGGGCTTGGATTCACTGGAATTTTAAAGGAACATGTGAAATTCTTTAGGGATTGGACAGGCTTGATGCAGGAAAAATGTTACCCATGTTGGTGGAGTCCAGAACTAGGGGTTAGGATTTAAGAATAAGGAGTAGGCCATTTCGGACTGAGATGAGGAAAAACATTTTCACCCAGAGAGTTGTGACTCAGTGGAATTCTCTGCCACAGAAGGAGTGGAGGCCAATTCACCGGAAGATTTTGAGAGAGTTAGATTTAGTTCTGAGGAAACAAGGGATATGGGGAAAATGCAGGAACGGGGTACTGATTTCCAATGATCAACCATTACCATATTGAATGGCGGTGCTGGTTCAAAGGGCCAAATGGCCTACTCCTGCATCTATTCTTTTATATTTTTATGTTTCTGTGACCCAGTAGGCCCGTTTTCTGTTTCCACACCATATCTGTAAACTAAACTAATATCCCAAAGACATGCGGGTTTGTATGTTAATTAGCCCTCTGTAAATTGCCCCCGAGTGTGTGGTGAGCGATAGAATTCAGCGGGGAGTTGATGGGAATGTGGAGAGATTAAAAAACAATGCTAAGATGGGCTGAAGGGCCTGTTTGCATGCTGCATCTCTTAACTCCGAGAAGTATGTGTTGCCACATTACGTGGTGGCTCAGCGGCACATTTGGTAGAGCCGCTAAATCACTGCACCAGAGATCGGGTTCAATCCTGACCTCGAGTGCTGTGCAGTGTGTGCGTGCGTGTGCGTGTGTACCAAAATAATGGAAATAACAGAAATTTCGCTTTTTTATTTTTATTTTTCAGAGATACAGTGCGGAAACGGGGCTTTCGGCCAACCAAGTCCGCACCGACTGGCGATCCCCGCACATTATCTCTATCCTTCACACACGCGGGACAAGTTTATATTTATAGAAAGCCAATTAAGTTACAAACCTGCACATCTTTGGTGTGTGGGAGGAAGCCGAAGATCTGGGAGAAAAACCATGCAATCATAGAGAGAATATACTAACTCCGTGCAGACCCGTAGTCGTAATTGAACACGGGTTTTGGCGCGGAAAGCGCTGTAAGGCAGCAACTCTACCATTCTGCCACAGTGTTGTCCGTTCCTACACATCAAACCACGTCCCCGGTTCACAATTACCCTACTCTGCCAAAGGAGGTAGTTGAGACAGGTACATCACAATGTTATACCACCAGGTGGCGCCACCAATGGCTGCCTCACCTACGGTCTTTCTGTCCTTTCCTTCCTTGTTGTTTTAATAGTTTGTGTGAAATGTATGTTTTTCCTGTTCGTTTGCTTGTTTATGTGGGGGGTGGGTGGGGGGAGTTGGGGGAAGCTTTTTCTTACCTCGACGGAGAAGCGTTTTTTGCCGTATCACATCTCGGTCCGCACTGCAGCCTAACATCAAGGAGTTGGCGGCCTTTGATGGAGACCGACTTTGAGAGCTCCACTGTGGGACACTGCGGACTTAACATCAGGGAACTTGCGATCCCTGTCGGGGGTCGACTTTGTGGATCCAACCGCCTGCGGATTTTAACATCACGGAGCTTGTGGTCACTCGTTAGAGACCGACTTTCGGAACTCCAACCCACAGGAGCTTAGACCGCCCCAACGTGGGAACTTCAACCGCCGGCTGCGGGAGCGGCGATCACCCCCACGGATGGTTCGACTGCCCCGACCACAGGAGAATAAAGAGAAAGAAGATGGACTTTATTGCTTTCCATCACAGTGAGGAATGAGGGGAATCCGCTGCGGTGGATGTTTATGTTTCCTTTTATGTGGTTGTGTGCGTTGTTGTTTTATTTTAGTGCGGTTGTATGGTAATTCGCATATCATTGTAGTTTAATTGGTACGCGTGACAATAAAAGACCTTTGAAACCATTGAATGTTGAAAAGGCATTTGTGCATGGGTGGGAAAGGCTTAGAGGGATATGGTCCAAATGCAGGCTGGTGGGAATAGTGTAGTAGGGACTAGGGCATGTTCCCATGCTGTATGACTGTGACTCTATGATTCCGAGCACAGGTTGGGAACCAGCAGCAGGTGGCTTTAGAGCACTTCTTATCATCCCGAATGTACTCTCGAACATCCGTCTCATTACACATCATTTCCTCATCAACAGCCTGCTCTTTTAACTGAAGTACTCAGCTTCTCTAAGAGAACCCGTTGTACCTGCAGAACTGTTGATGTCTCCATTTACAATGGACCACAATTACTGCGGCAGAGGTGCTAACACCGTCTGTTAAAAGTTTGGATTAGCTTAATTCAGTTTATTTTAGTTTAATTTAGTTTAGAAATACAGTGTTGAACCAGGCCCTTATATCATTTTTACCAAAGCTAATGAACCTCCAAACCGACACGTATTTGGAGTGTGGGAGGAAACCAGAGATCCTGGAGAAAACGCATGCGGGTCATAGGGAGAACATACAAACTCCGTACAGACAAGCACCCACTGTCAGGACCATACACGGGTCTCTGGCACTGTGAGGCAGCAACTCTACCGTTACGCCACCGTCATGCCCAAAGTTCTCGCTTCTTGAGTCAATGCAGAGACCACAACTGCTTAGAGCCCCCACTGTGATAATTCAAGATTCTATGCAAGGCTGACATGTGTCCTGCTTACTAGGCTCAGTGACAAGCTCCTGGAAATGAAACAAACAACTGCTGTTGCGTAGGAAGGAACTGCAGTTGCTGGTTTACACCAAAGATAGACACAAAATTCTGGAGTGACTCAACGGGACAGGCAGCATGTCTGGCGAGAAGGAATGGGTGGCTTTGGGTCATGACCATTTTTCTGACTGCTTCAGCAGAGAAACTCAGTTGGTCAGGCAAACTGCATCAAATTAATTTCCACTTCTGTCAAAATCTGTCTCTCCAGCAGATTCCAATAGACACCTTCCGTCTGTTCTATACTAGTGTTTCATTGCCCATTAGTCTCTGCACGCCATCCACACCAACTCATCCGCTCTCGGGATAAAGGATATGTGATAGAAGCAGAATTAAGTCTACTCAACTCCCTATCAATTAATTACCTTGCTATCAAGAAACTTGCTTTAGAACAACTCTGGCAAGTTTGATTTATCCTGAGAAGTTTTGTTTCAGTTAAATGAAGGATTCATATCTTTTTATCCAACAATTTTACTTTTGTGTCTGATTATGATTTTACTTCGGAGTCACGTGAGTGACTACGTGAAGACGCCGCCAGGACGCATGCGCGACATATCGTCGAACGCATTGCGGAAGCGACAGTCGGGAGGAGCGCCGCTCCTCCAGCGCGAGTTTTGAAAAATTACTGAAGGTAAGTCTTACCTTTTCTGGTGAGCGTGGCGACTCGGTGTGTTTCTTTTTCAGAACGGAGGAAGCACCATGGAGTTGCGCAAGGGAGAGCAGCAGCTGATACCGCTGCTGTGGAAGCAGCCAGCAGCGTGCCGTCTCTCCAGAGCTGCAGGTGCTGCCAGCAGCTCCCGGCTTCTCGCCGCTACAGACCGCAGGTGCGCCGCGGGCGGCGGCAAAACCACCCGGAAGTCGGACAGGTCCGTGGACTCAGCTGGGTCCAGACCTAAAGACACCCCGTTCACAGATAGCGACGGCGGGCGTCTTTCCCGCGGGAGCGGGTGGGGAGCAGTGCTCCAGCGTGACCTGCTTATGCAGGGGCAGAGTCACAGTGGGTCTCCTCGCAGACCCACGGCAGGATCCTTTCAAGGACTGCCAAATGTCTCACCCTCTTCGCAGGGGAGCATTAGGGGTCAGAGCTGGGCTGACCCTGAAGAAGGGGCAATGGCTGAACAGTCAACTGTGAGGGGTGCCAGAAGAGAGAGCAGCAGAAGATTGTGGGACACATGCTGTATCAACTCAAGAAGGACTGCCTATACAAAGCTGCAAGCCAGTAAAAAATACATGGCTACAAACAAGCTACAGGAGCAAGCCATTAACTTTATGGCTGGGAAGCACATTGCTCCAGAGAACTCCATTTCTCTTAAAGTTCCAGCAGTCTATGACCCCATCTGGGGCAACAGGAACCCATCTATAAGGAGCCAGGAGGTGAAGCTCCCGAGGAAACTGCTGGCTGCTAAAATCACAGCAGTACCAGGACAACTGATGGGGTTGATTTGCCTGAAGAGTTACGTGATGCTCTAGCAGACTGAGTAATACTCAGCGGAGATTTACAGTTACAGGAAGAGCATCATCAAGAAGTGCGGAATTATGCAAGACAAGTAGCACACAGGCGCCAAAATTGCTGTTGGGGGACCTCCCGAAGCAGGTGAAAGACCTGCATGAGGAAGCCAAGGCTATAGGCCTGATCAAGGTGCCAAGCACCTCTAAAACCCACTATCAACAGCGGCAGCACCCCTACACACACCCACCAGACATCGGTGCTATGGAAGACCATCTGGTGGTGAAAGCTCGAAGGCCGGCCCACCTGCACAGCGGTCTTTCAGACCATGGCCCAGCCCGGCCTTCATGGAAAACGCGCCAACCCCACAACGCAGCAACACAATACCAGAAGAAACAACTGCGGAGACAACCCACACAACACCGGTAACCATGGAGGTAGGTGGGTCTGGTTGTCTTAAAAAACATTGCATGTCCGATTCATTAAAGTTGGGGGACGGTTGCACTTGTTTCATCATGTGTGCTGCACTTTTACCTCTGAACTTTTACATACTCGGAAGTATTCAGAATTACAAAATTGAATTTGTATACGAACTACCATCCCAGTTCAGCATACGCCTAGCAGGAAGTTCATACTTCACAAAAAGAGAGAACAGCAGGCCATGCTGAACTGTTAAGACTAAACACAAAAGGGATTGAGAAAACAATCAGAGAATTTCAAGAGTTCGTATCAAATATATTTATAAAAAACTAAAAAGATGGTGGTTGCCGTATCATTACAGATTTGACCGAACTAAATACTTCCGTTCAGTATGCCCATTTCAAAATAGACACGTTTGTCACACACAGGGTCATCGTAAATACCTGAAATTTATCTGGATGGGACAGCAATGGCAGTATGCCTTATCCAATGGGTTGTCATCAGCACCCAGGCTATTACAAATTTATTAAAACCAGCTTTAGCATACTTAAAGAAACATAACCATATCGTCATGGCTTACCTTGATGATATTCTCATTGTAGGTGAAAATTGGAGCTGGCTACATTGGTGGTATCAGCCACAACAGAGAGGTTTAACGTACATCCAGATAAATCAAAATTGGAACCCTCCACTACCATGGATTATTTGGGGTTCACTATTGACTCTGTTCATATGTCTATCACCTTGCCACCAAACAAAGTGACAGACTTGATGGGAGTATGCAAAAGCCTCACTGGCATCAGGGAACCATCCATTCGGCAAGGAGCAAGAGTGATTGGGAATTGGTGGCTGCGTTCCCAGCAGCACAATTGGATCACTCCATTATTAAAACCTGGAAGAGGGAAATTTTAGCTCTCAAAAATTATACAGGCCATTTCAATAGGCCTATGCAACTACCAGGGAAAGTAAATTAGAATTAAACTGGTGGATAGAAATGTTCCATATTATCCTAACCCCATCACCCCATTCTATATCCCTAGGGTACATTACAGACTGATGCCAGTGCTAAAGGTTGGGGAGCAACTATTACCACCGCAAGTTGTGGTGGCAGATGAGTGCACAAAAATTATTCTGTTTAAAGCACTAGGAATTAATTATCTAGAAATGCTGGGAGCGTTTCATGGACTCAGGGCCTACTGCTCAGATGAGCACCAGTTGCATGTACGGTACAGATTGATACCACACTGGGGGCCTATATATAATCATATGGGTGAAATAAAGTCGATATCATGTGATGAATTGCCTAATAATATCTGGCACTGGTGTCTGGGAGAGAGATTTGGATCTCAACCACTTACCTTCCAGGTAAGCTAAATACAGTGGCAGACATCAGGTCACGTAAATTCAACGACAACATTAAATGGATGTTGGATCGGAAAGTGTTTACAGATATTATAGACCGGTATGGGACACCAGATATCGACCTTTTTTCCATCCGGACTAATTCACCAACTACCAACATATGTTGCTTGGGAACCAGACCCAGGGGCAGCAGCGATGGACGATTTCTCGCTGCATTGGGGGGGGGGGGGGGATTTGTTTTGCTATGCATTTTCCCCTTCTGCCTCATCAGGCGAGTCTTACAATAATTAAACAAGACGCCGCAATGGGTACCATGGTTCCCAACAGTACAAAGATGGTCTCAGAACCCTGCATCTGGATCAACAACGGCCAAGGAGGTTGGCACACCCCGTGCGGGAAAGTATCCGTGCCATGACTGTATGAACTTGTTGATTTGCAGTTTCTGAACAGGCCATTTCTGGCATACGGACTCTCCAACAGGACGATCAATGCCATCTCAGCGTCATGCAGGGAGTCCACGAGAAGACAGTACCTGACATATGTCAGGAAATGGGAAGTGTTCTGCACCAGGACGAACACTACATATGACTCAGCCACCAACACTGAAGTGCTGGAGTTCTGGCCACCCTTCATTTCGATGAAGGTTTGAGTTACAGTGCCATTATTGTGCAAGGAGTGCCCTATCTAATATCTGGGCAGAGGGAGTGATCACCTGGCTATAGGATCACACCCACTAGTACCTAAACGAATGAGGGGTATTTGTACTCTATTCCCCCCAGGCCCAGATACACCCATATATGGGACATAGGTAGTACACCATGTTACGAGGATGGACACCAATATCGGGGCTCACTCTGGACAAACTAATATCCTAGATGGGAATGATTATGGCACTTGGATCAGCACAACGGGTCCAGTCCTTACACAAGCTAGAATAGGACGTCATGTCTGTCACAAATGGCACATAACCTGCTACATACAGGGGTACTTAAACTAGACTGACCCGGTTCCTTTGGCCAATATTAGAGTTCTGGCCTATCCTGCAGATAGTCGGCCCTGCATAGTGATACATACTTTCCAATATATAGTCACCAAGACACTTATGGGCACGGAGAGAGCTTTCTCATTAGCCATAAATGCCCTCACCTAAGGTCACAGTGCAAACCATATCCAGATGGTTCTGGTGGTATTACGTGCAGTGGTGAATACTAATGTTTCAAATCTCACTCCAACAGGGCTGCATCTACATCGGACGCTAGGATGATGGGAGTTCCTATGGACCACATCCTTGCCACAGCGGGGTGGAGCAATGAACGCATTCAATGCTTTATAATAAACCTGTGGCCGATCCTGAGACGTTTGCAGGGAAAAATTAAGTTCTGTAAAATAAATTACCCAATGTGGGGAATATTATTTTAGGTATGAATAATACCTTTATTGTTTTTCAGCACAGTGTCGTGTGTGAAATACGTTCATCCTCCGTCCCAGAATGGCAGTGTGTGAGCATGGTTTCGTTCCAGGGCATGAAATCACAGAGCTTTGAAATCTTCACGTAGTCACTCACGTGACTCCGAAGTAAAATAGTAAGATTAAATGAGAACTTACCAGTTTGAAGTTTGATCTTTATTTTATGAGGAGTTACGATGAGGGATTACGTGCCCTCCGCTCCCAAAACCCTCTATTATAAAGTTCAACTGGTATGGAAGTTCTCTCTTATCTTACTATATTAGTCTACTCTGGTATCTGTGATTTCACACCACTGCTTTGAAGAATGTCGCGCATGCGTCCTGGCGGGGTCTTCACGTAATCCCTCATCGTAACTCCTCATAAAATAAAGATCAAACTTCAAACTGGTAAGTTCTCATTTAATCTTACTATTATTCTGCAGTTTCCCCTGGTTATTGCTGGGGAATGTTTTCCTACTGTTATGCTGTTATCGGGCAACCAAACCATCCTACCGACAACTAGAGAGCAGTCCTAAACTACTATCTACCTCACTGGAGACCTTAGGACTATCTTTGATCGAATGCTATCTTGCACAAAATGTTGTTCACATGAGTCCCTTGATCATGTATCTGTACATGTGGACGGCCCGGTTGTAATCATGTATTGTCTTTCCGCTGACTGATTAGCACGTGACAAAAGCTTTCCACTGTACCTTGGTACATGTGACAATAAACTAAACTAAAATACCATGAGGGGCAGCACTTTGGTGCAACCATTGGCCGCATGGTAACACAGCGGTAGATTTGCTGCCTTGAAGCACCAGAGACACAGGTTCGATCCCAGATTCAACTACGGGTGCTGCCTGTACAGAACTTTGTACATTCTTGCCGTGACCTGCGTGGGTTTTCTCTGAATGCCCCGATTTCCTCCTACACTCAAAAGACGTACAGGTTTGTTGGTTAATGAGCTTCTGTCAAATTGTTAAAAATGTCCCCCGGGTGTTGGATAGTGCTAGTGTATGGGGCGATCGTGGATGGCGCGGACTTGGAGTGCTGAAGGCCGTGTTTCCACGCTGTATCTCTAAAGTTGGAAGTCTAAAGTCTCCCACAGCCTCTGTTCAGTGAACTTGTGAAACGTTGTCTGTGCCAGAAACGTGGCGACACTTGTGCACTGCCCAGGTGAGGTCTGTATGATGCAGTTCAGTTCAGTTCAGTTTATTGTCATGTCTCGTGTATCGAGGGACAGTGAAAAGATTTTGTTTTTACCCGGTTGCATGAAAAACAAAGCATTTCTCTGTACCAAGGTACAAGTGTGTGTGTGTCTTTGTGCAATTCTGGCGAATTAGACGCACAGACTCTTTTGTCCAGAGAAGGTGAATCAAGGACCAGAGGACTCAGGTTTAAGGTGTGGGGGAAAAGATTTAATAGGAATCCGAGTGGTAACTTTTTCACACAAAGGGTGGTGGGTGTATGGAACAAGCTGCCAGAGGAGGTAATTGAGGCAGGGACTATCCCAACATTTAATAAACAGTCAGACAGGTACATGATTAGGACAGGTTCGAAGGTTCAAAGGTCTGTTTCTGAACACTGATTATTTCTCCAGTTTTGAACATCAACTAATCATAGTTGGTCTAATCTGTCCACTTTTAATTGTTCTTGTGTATCGCCCACCAAAAATGTATAAGGACTTTATCTCTCAATTTGCTGATCTTATCGCTAGCTTGTTGCCCAAATTTGACCGGGTCCTCATTCTTGGTGACTTTAACATTCATGTCTGCTGTCCCACAAAGCCTCTTTGTACAAAGTGAATTTATGAGCCTGGTTGAGTCCTTCAATCTGCCTCTACTCACCACTGGACCCACGCACAAGCTTGGTCATACACTAGACCTAGTGCTTTCATCTGGCCTCCCAATTTGTAATACAGAAATTATTGATGCCTGCCTGTCTGATCATAGTGCAATTATATTTGATGCATCTCTGCCTTTTTCTCCCTCAAAATCCCATCTCCCTACTCGCTACTCCCACTATGTAAATTCTTCGACTGCCAGTACGTTCTCTGAGGCTCTCATAGCCGCCCCCGACATCTGCACTATTGAGGCGTCTCCCCTCCCTCTCAGCACCGACGACCTCATTTCTCTTTTCAATACTACTTGCTCTTCCATCCTGGATTCTGTTGCTCCTCTTAAAATGAAAAACCTAAGCCTAAAGGCTGGCCGTGGCTCAATGACACAACCAGAGCCCTAAGAAGAGAGTGCAGAAAATCAGAACGGAAGTACAAATCTGTACCTTTAAATTTCCTTTGAACTTCTGAGAAACAATCTTCACAAATACCAGGGAGCAGTAAAATCTGCAAGACCAAAATACTTTTTCGCCCTTATTTCGAAAAACGCTCATAACTCCAAGGTCCTTCTTAGTACCATCACCTCTATCATATGTCCTGCCCCCAGCACCAGCTTAACTGGGTCCCCTGCTAAGTGCGAGGAATGTACTACATTTTTCACCAGCAAAGTTAAGAACATCAGATCGAATATTTCCCCTCCCATCCGTGACCTGGCTGTCTCATTTGTCTGTTCTTCAAAATTAGACTGTTTCCAACCCGTTACTCTACCCTCCCTTGAAAAACTGGTCACCACCATGAAACCTACTATCTGCCCCCTCGACGTTGTCCTCTCTGCCCTTCTGAAGGATGTCATTACAATAGCCGGTCCCAGCATCCTCGCCATCTTCAACAGTGCTCTGGCCACTGGCACTGTTCCTACCTGCTTCAAGCATGTGGTGGTCCAGCCCCTCCTGAAAAAACCTAACCTCGACCCCACCTTGCCAAGCAACTACAGACCTATTTCAAAACTGCCTTTCCTTTCAAAAGTCATTGAAAAGGTAATTTGAAGTCAACTTATGCCTTACCTTCACCAAAATACTATCTTGGAAACTTTCCAATCAGGTTTCAGTGCCCACCACAGCACAGAGTCTGCCTTGTTGAAGGTACATAATGATCTACTTCTCACCATTGACTCCGGCGACTGTGCAGTCCTGCTCCTTCTCGACCTCAGTGCAGCATTTGATACTGCCGTTCACACCATCCTAATTGACCGTCTCCGGTACGGGGTTGGTATTGATGGCAGTGCCCTGAGCTGGTTCATCTCCTACCTCAAATGTAGGAGTTTCTCTACCAACATAGGCAACTCTTTCTCCTCCCCAGCTAGTCTCTGCTGCGGGGTTCCACAAGGTTCCATCCTTGACTCCATTCTCTTCTACCTGTATATGATCCCCTTAGGCCAAGTCATTCAAAGGCACGGCATTTCCTTCCATTGCTATGCAGACGATACACAACTCTATCTCCCCCTGAAGCCCAACAACCAATCAAATCTACTTAACCTTATCCACTGCCTCGAGGATATAAAGTGTTTGATGGCCCAGAACGTCCTACAACTAAACGAGAGTAAGTCTGAGGTCATCCTTCTCTGCCCCTCGGACTCAATCAAAACGAATGCAGGCATCCTTGGAAGCCTTACCCCATTACTCAAACCTCACGTCAAAAACCTTGGCATGATATTTGACTCAGCGTTGAAATTTGACATACGTCAATGCCGTGGTAAAAGCTAGTTTCTTCCAGCTTCGGACGATAGCTAAAATAAAACAATTCCTCCAGTATGATGACCTCGAAAAGATCATCCATGCATTTATCTCCTCCTGCCTCGATTACTGCAACTCCCTTTGCACTGGCATCAGCCAATCATCCCTGTCCCACCTGTAATTGGTCCAAAACGCTGCAGCGAGACTCCTGACCGGCACCCAAAAAAGGGACCACATCACCCCGATTCTGGCCTCTCTCCACTGGCTCCCTGTGCAGTTCCGAATAAATTTCAAGATCCTCCTTTATGTCTACAAAGCCCCTAATGGACTTGCCCCCACCTACATCAAAAGTCTGCTTACCCACCACACCACCTCTAGGTCCCTCAGATCGGCCGACTTGGGGTTACTGAACATCTCGCGTTCTAGGCATAAGCTCAGGGGCGACCGCGTCTTTGCGGTTGCAGCTCCTAGACTGTGGAACAGCATCCCTCTTCCCATCAGAACTGCCCCCTCCATCGACTCTTTTAAGTCGAGACTTAAAACTCATCTTTACTCTCAAGCCTTTCTTGACGTCTCTGAGGGAGGGCTTTATGTACAGTGGCTTGCAAAAGTTTTCATACCCCTTGAACTTTTCCACATTTTGTCACGTTATAACCACAAACATAAATGTATTTTATTATGATTTTATGTGACAGACCAACACAAAGTGGCTCATAATTGTGAAGTGGAAGGAAAATGATACATGGTTTTTATTTTTACAAATAAAAAACTGAAAAGTGTGGCGTGCAAAAGTATTCAGCCCCATTTACTCTGATACCCCTAAATAAAATCCAGTGCAACCAATTGCCTTCAGAAGTCACCTAATTAGTAAATAGAGTCCACTTGTGTGTAATCTAATCTCAGTATAAATACAGCTGTTCTGTGAAGGCCTCAGAGGTTTGTTAGAGAACATTAGTGAACAAACAGCATCATGAAGCCCAAGGAACACACCAGACAGGTCAGGGATAAATTTATGGAGAAGTTTAAAGCAGGGTTAGGTTATAAAAAATATCCCAAGCTTTGAACGTCTCACGGAGCACTGTTCAATCCATCATCTGAAAATGAGAGTATGGCACAACTGCAAGCCTACCAAGACATGGCCGTCCACCTAAACTGACAGGCCGGGCGAGGAGAGCATTGATCAAAGAAGCAGCCAAGAGGCCCATGGTAACTCTGGAGGAGCTGCAGAGATCCACAGCTCAGGTGGGAGAATCTGTCCACAGGACAACTATTAGTCGTGCACTCTACAAATCGGGCCTTTATGGAGGAGTGGCAAGAAGAAAGCCATTGTTGAAACAAAGCCATAAGAAGTCCCGTTTGCAGTTTGCCACAAGCCATGTGGGGGACACAGCAAACATGTGGAGGAAGGTGCTCTGGTCTGATGAGACCAAGATTGAAGTTTTTGGCCTAAATGCAAAACGCTATGTGTGGCAGAAAACTAACACTGCACGTCACCCTGAACACACCATCCCCACTGTGAAACATGGTGGTGGCAGCATCATGCTGTGGGGATGCTTTTCTTCAGCAGGGATAGGGAAGCTGGTCAGAGTTGATGGAAAGATGGATGGAGCCAAATACAGGGCAATCTTGGAAGAAAACCTGTTAGAGTCTGCAAAAGACTTCAGACTGGGGCGGAGGTTCGCCTTCCAGCAGGACAATGACCCTAAGCATGCAGCCAGAGCTACAATGGAATGGTTTAGATCAAAGCATATTCATGTGTTAGAATGGCCCAGTCAAAGTCCAGACCTAAATCCAATTGAGAATCTCTGGCAAGACTTGAAAATTGCTGTTCACAGACGCTCTCCATCCAATCTGACTGAGCTTGAGCTATTTTGCAAAGAAGAATGGGCAAAAATTTCAGTCTCTAGATGTGCAAAGCTGGTAGAGACATACCCCAAAAGACTTGCATCTGTAATTGCAGCGAAATGTGGTTCTACAAAGTATTGACTCAGGGGGGCTGAATACTTTTGCACAAAACACTTTTCAGTTATTTATTTGTAACAAAATTTGGAAACCATGTATCATTTTCCTTCCACTTCACAAATGTGCATCACTTTGTGCTGGTCTATCACATCAAATCCCAATAAAATACATTTACGTTTGTGGTTGTAACGTGACAAAATGTGGAAAAGTTCAAGAGGTATGAAAACTTTTGTAAGCCACTGTATGTATTTATGTATCTATGAACCACTGTTGTATAACGTTTGTACCTCCACCAATGTAAAGCACTTTGGTCAACAAGAGTTGTTTTTTAAATGTGCTATAGAAATAAAAGTGACTTGAAGTGTCTTGACTTGTTTATTGTCAAGTGTACCAATTAAGGTACAGTGAAACACAAATTACCATGTAGCCATACCAACAAAAAGCAACAATACACACAGCTACATAAAAGTTGATCAAAGCGCCCGCCGCAGTTGATCGAAGCCTCCTCGTTGGGATGATTGTAGCTCCCGCATTGGGGTGATCGAAGTTCCGCGTCGGGGCGATTGAATCTCCCTCGTCGGCTTCTGCGGCTTGGAGCTCCCGAAGTCGGTCACTAACCAGAGATCGCGAGCTCCACGATGTTAAAGTCCGCAGGCTCCCTTGGTTGGAGCTCAGAGGTCGATCCCCAACAGGGATCGCCAGCTCCATGATGTTAAGTTCTGCAGGCTCCCACAGTTGGAGCTCTGAGGTCAGTCTCCAGCTGAGGCCACCATCAGGCATTTTGGTTACTTGACAAAATGGAGTATTTCCGCTTCTATAAAACCTGCTTGTCATCTTTTGCAAAAGCTGTAACACCATGAGGATCATGGCTCCAGAAGGTCTGTGGCCTGGGAAGGCATTGGATAGAGGTTGATGCTTTAATTGTGAATATGTATGAGATTTTGCAGAAGGAGCTTGGTCCTGTTGCAAATGCAGGGTTGGGATTGATTGGGGAAATGATGGGTTACAATAACGTTGCAGAATCCTCCCGCCACTAATTATGATTGGTCAAGGAGAGGGGCCTCACCCAAGATGTTTACTTTCCCTGTGAGTATGTTTCTTTACTTTACAGAAGTGTTTCCCCGTAAGTGCTTTGTGTGGAAACTATGTTATATGATATTATATGATTGGGTTAGGGAACTGTCATTCAATGCATTGTGCAGCCCTTATCGATAATTGGCTTGTAGGGGTTCCCCCCACCTATGTATTTTCACGCCAAGATTCTGTAAAAGTATAAAAGTGTGGGGACCACGTTGGCGTGAGCCGATCTTCTGGGGTGTGAGTTCTATTTGTGCGAGGCTGTTGGGCTCGAGTAAGTGGAGACAAGGATCGGACCCATGGAAACATAGAAACATAGAAAATAGGTGCAGGAGTAGACCATTCGGCCCTTCAAGCCTCCACCGCCATTCAATATGATCATGGCTGATCATCCAACTCAGTATTCTGTACCTGCCTTCTCTCCATACCCCCGATCCCTTTAGCCACAAGGGCCACATCTAACTCCCTCTTAAATATAGCCAATGAACTGGCCTCAACTACCTTCTGTGGCAGAGGATTCCACAGATTCACCACTCTCTGTGAAAATTGTTTTTCTCATCTGGGTCCTAAAAGACTTCCCCCATATCCTTAAAGTGTGACCCCGTGTTCTGGATTTCCCCAACATCGGGAACAATCTTCCTCATCTAGCCTGTCCAACCTCTTAAGAATTTTGTAAATTTCTATAAGATCCCTCCTCAATCTTCTAAATTCTAGCGAGTACAAGCCGAGTATATCCAGTCTTTCTTCATATGAAAGTCCTGCCATCCCAGGAATCAGTCTGGTGAACCTTCTCTATACTCCCTCTATGGCAAGAATGTCTTTCCTCAGATTAGGAGACCAAAACTGTACACAATACTCTAGGTGTGGTCTCACCAAGGCCCTGTACAACTGCAGCAGAACCTCCCTGCTCCTATACTCAAATCCTTTCGCTATGAATGCTAACATACCATTCGCTTTCTTCACTGCCTGCTGGACCTGCATGCCTACTTTCAATGACGGGTGTACCATGACACCTAGGTCTCGTTGCATCTCCCCTTTTCCTAATCGGCCACCATTCAGATAATAGTCTACTTTCCTGTTCTTGCCACCAAAGTGGATAACCTCACATTTATCCACATTATACTGCATCTGCCATGCATTTGCCCACTCACCCAACCTACCCAAGTCACCTTGCGGCCTGCTAGCATCCTCCTCACAGCTAACACTGCCCCCCAGCTTCGTGTCATCTGCAAACTTGAGATGTTGTATTCAATTCCCTCGTCCAAATCATTAATATATAGGGTACACAAAATGCTGGAGAAACTCAGTTGGTGCAGCAGCATATATGGAGCGAAGGAGATAGGCAATGTTTCGGGCCGAAACCCTTCTTCAGACTGATGGGGGGTGGAAGAAGGGAAAAAGGAGGAGGAGGAGCCTGTGGGCTGAAGGAGAGGTAGGAAGGGGAGGAGACAGCAGGGGTTAACAGAATTGAGAGAATTCAATGTTCATGCCAAGAGGATGCAGACTCCCCAAGCGGAATATGAGGTGCTGCTCCTCCAATTTGCGGTGTTGCTCACTCTGGCCATGGAGGAGGCCCAGGACAGAGAGGTTGGATACGGAATGGGAGGGGGAGTTTAATTGCTGAGCCACCGGGAGGTCGGGTTGGTTTTTGTGGACCGAGCAGAGGTGTTCGGCGAAATGATCGCCAAACTCCCTTCTTCAGACTGGTCAGGGATCAGGGAAACGAGAGATATAGACGGTGATGTGGAGAGATAAAGAACAATGAATGAAAGATATGCAAAAAAGTATCAATGATAAAGGGAACAAGCCATTGTAAGCTGTTTGTGGTGTGAAAATGAGAAGCTGGTGCGACTAGGGTGGGGGAGGGAGATAGAGAGAGAGGGAATGCCAGGGCCTGAGGGCTGAGGGAGAGGTGGGAAGGGGAGGAGACAGCAAGGGTTAACAGAATTGTGAAAATTCAATGTTCAATTGTAGAACATTTGCCTGGTTATGATGCTGGCCTTGCGAGGCAACGTGAGGTAACAATGGAGTCAATAGAAGGGAGGTTGGTTTGTGTGATGGTATGGGCTGCGTCCACAATTCGCTGCACTTTCTAGCGGTCTTGGACAGAGCTATTCCCAAACCAAGCTGTGATGCATGACCATGTCTCCACGGCCTTACGTGTAAGTGGCACCAGTCCCTTGTCCTGTGCAGTCTATCCCAGTGACTCTGGTGTAGAGCCTCGCCTGGTTTGATCTACGTAGCCGCTCTTTGACTGGGTTTATGTTCCACAGGTCCGGTTTGTAAGCAGTAACTGAGTCTTTGGACCGACCAGGTGCCACGTCAGCTGGTTCTCCCAGAATTGTTGTCTCTACGTCTTGACACTCACTCTGATGGCGATAACACTGGATCAGTATCAGGTATGGTCTCCCTCTTTGTGTACACACACACACAAACCATCTTCCCTTCCATTGACTCCATTTATACCTCATGCTGCTTCAGCAAGGCCAGCAGCATAATCAAGGACCAGTCTCACCCTGGACACTTCCTCTTCTCCCCTCTCCCATCGGGGAAGAAGGTATAGAAATGTGAAAATGCACACCTCCAGATTCAGGGACTGTTCCTTCCCAGTTATTGTCAGGTAACTGTACCATCCTATCACAACCAGAGAGCAGTCCTGATCTACTATCTACCTCTTTGGTGACCATCGGACTATCCTTGATCAGTCTTTGCTGGCTTTGCCTTGCACTAAACGTTATTTCCTCATCATGTATCTATACGTTGTAAATGGCTTGTTTGTAATCATGTGTTGTCTTTCTGCTGACTGGTTAGCACGCAACAAAGGCTTTCCACTGTACCCTGGTGCACAAGACAATAAACCAAACTGAACTGAACTGCTTCAGGCAACCCAGAAGTAGTAAACAGACCCTTCGGCTCACAGTCCGTGCCAGCTGTCAAACACTCATAACCTGCCACTTCATAGATCATTTTCCACCTTGGAAAAAAGATTTGGAAAAAAGTCTCCCCAATCTATGCCTATCACAGTTTTATATATTCCTCTGAGGCTTCCACTCAGCCTCACTTTTTCCAGAGAAAACAATCCAAGTCTGTCCAACGTCCCTTTACAGCTAATTCACTTTAATCCAGGTATCATTCTGGTAAACCTCTTCTGCATCCTCGCCAAAGCCTCCACATCCTCCCTGTAATGGGGCGACCAGAACTGCACACAATACTCAATAAGCAGACTTTCCAAAGTTTTATAAAGGTGCAACATCACGATCTGATTCTACGTAGAGTCATAGAGCACGGTGGCACAGCGGTAGAGTTGCTGCCTCACAGCGCCAGAGACCCGGGATTTGATCCTGACTACGGGTACTGTCTGTACGGAGTTTGTACGTTCTGCCCGTGACCATGTGGGGTTTCCCACTGGTGCTCCGGTTTTCTTCCACACTGCAAAAACGTACAAGTTTGTTGATTAATTGGCTTCGGTAAAAATTGTAAATTGTCCCGAGTGCGTAGGATGGTGTTAGTGTACGGGGTGATCGCTGGTCGGCGTGGAGTCGGTGGGCCGAAGTGCCCGTTTCGGCGCTGTATCTCTAAACCACACGAACTTAACTACAGCGTGGAAGCAGACCCTTCAGCCTCCAGCCTGGAAGCTTCAGCCTAATTTGCACCGACCAACATGTCCCATCTATACTAGTCCCACCTGCCCACGGTTGGCCCATATCCCTCTAAACCTGTCCTATCCATGTAGCTGTCTCAATGTTTCTTAAACCTTGCAATAGATTCTGTCTCAACTATCTCCTCGGGCAGCTCGTTCCATATTCTCACCATCCTTCGTGTAGAAAAAGTTACCCTTCAAGTTCCTATTAAATCTTTCCCCCCCCTCACCTTAAACCTATTCCCCATCACCTTAAACCTATGCACATGCTCAATGCTTCTGATGAAGGGTCCTGATTCATCTCAGCACAGTGCATGTCTCCACAGACGCTGCCTGACCTGCCGAGCGTTTTCTGTTATTATTTACTCACACCTGTGATAAAAGGGCGGCACGATGGCACAGCAGTAGAGTTGCTGCCTTACAGCGCATTCAGCGCCAGAGACCAGGGCTCCATCCTGACTATGGTTGCTGTCTGTACGAAGTTTGTACATTCACCCTGTGACTGCATGGTTTTTCTCCGAGATCTTCAGTTTCCTCTCACACTCCAAAGACGTACAGGTTTGTGTTAATTGGCTTTCTATGAATATAAAGTTGTCCTTAGTTGTGTGTAGGATAGTGTTAATATGCGGGAATTGCTGGTTGGTGTAGACTCAGTGGGCCAAAGGGCCTGTTTCCACACTGTATCTCTAAAACTAAGTCTGATTTCTGATATTTGCATTTAATTTTATATTTTCATTTCCAATCCTTGTTGTTACTTGCAGGTGATTCTAAATCCTTTAAAGCCTCGCATGTCCCTCTCCAAAGGTATTTTATCTATCGTTATCATCTGGACACTGGCATCTTGTTTCTCTCTGCCTCACGCTATTTACCAGACGTTGATTCACTACGTGTACAGGTAAATCTTACTGAAACACCTACGTTCCCCATCCCACTGCCCCTATCACTCATCCCAGCCTTGTGGAGTAGTGGGTTGATGTCTACAGCATTCTAGCTTCTGGGCCCAAAAATTGGGTCACAGAGTCATACAGGCCATTCAGCCCAACAGGTTCATGCTAACCATCCATATTAATCTCATTTTCAAGAACTAGGGGTGGCACGTGGCACAACGGTAGAGTTGCTGCCTTACAGCGCCAGAGATTCAGGCTCGATCATGACTACAGGTGCTGTCTGTACGCAATGTGTATGTTCTCCCCGTGACCTGTGGGTTTTTCTGGGTTAGTGGGTTAATTTGTTTTGGTAAAATTGTAAATTGTAAACTAAGCAAAACTCAAGTTACAGTCATCCAGCATGGAAATAGGCCCTTCGGCCCAACTTGCCGAGTCCCACCTACCTGTGTTTCACCCATATCCATTTACACCTATCATACAAATGTACCTGCCCAGATGTTTCAAAACCATAGTGATAGTAGGTACTAGCTACTATCTACGTCAAATATCTCCTCCAGCAGCTCAATCTATACACCTAACATCCTTTTGCCAAATTGCTGCCTTGCAGCACCTGAGGCCTGGGTGCGATCCTGGCTATGGGTGCTGTCTGTACAGAGTTTGTACATTTAGGAAAGAACTGCAGATTCTGGTAAAATTCAGGGCAGACACAAAATGCTGGAGTAACTCAGCGGGTGAGGCAGCATCTATGGAGAGAAGGAATTGGCGACGTTTTGGGTCAAGACCTTCTTCAAACTCTGAAGCATCGCCAATCCCTTCTCTCCACAGCTGCTGCCTCACCCGCTGAGTTACTCCAGCATTTTGTGTCTACCCCAGAGTTTGTACGTACGCCCTATGACTACATGGGCTTTCTCCAGGTGCTCTGGCTCCCTCCTGAATCCCAAAGACGTGCAAGTTTGTAGGTTAATTGGCTTTGGTAATTGTAACTTGTCCTTGGTGTGTATGACATTGCTCGGTGTACGGGATGATCACTGGGTGGCATGAACTTGGTGGGAGCCAGTGGAAAGGGAAACGAGAGATAAAGGTGGTGATGTAGGGAGATATAGAACAAATGAATGAAAATATGCAAAAAAGTAGCGATGATAAAGGAGAGAGGCTACAAACACACCCACCTCCCCTCTACCACTTTGGGATGTGGGAGGAAACCGCAGCACCCGGAGAAAATCCACGCGGTCACGGGGAGATCGTACAAACTCTGCACAAACAGCACCCGTAGTCAGGATCGAACCTGGGTCTCTGTCGCTGTGAGGCAGCAACTCTACCGCTGCGCCACCGTGTCACCCTCTACAAACAGGTGACCAGAACTGCACACAATAACGTCAGTTCGAATCTCGCAAATGCAGTTGTTGGAATTTAAATTCATCAAGTCTATTCTGCCATTCAATCATGTCTGATCTATCCATACCTCTAATCCCCATTCTTCCGCCTTCTTCCCATAACCCCTGACACCCGTACTAATCAAGAATATAACTATCTCTGTCTTAAAAATATCCATTGGCTTCCACAGTCTTCTGTGGCAAAGAATTCCACAGATTCACCACCTTCACCGTTCTCCACACCCTCAACTCATGAAATCTCGAACCCGCTTTATCCGCATGTCCCTTCCTTCCAGAGAGAAGATCATCAGGAGTCATTGCTTCCCCACTTTTCCGAAGCCTTCAGAAGTCTTCAGAAGGTACTTCGACGTCTCAACCTTCACGCTGTTCTACGTCCTGCCGTTGGTGGTGATCACCGTAGCTTCCGTCGCGGTGAGCAAGAACCTATTGCTGAGCAAAACCATTGGTGCCGTCCAGAAGCCGAGGCCGCAGCTCAACGCCGCAGGAAGAAGAGGACCATCAAGATGATCGTGCTGCTGGTGGTGGCCTTTGCCCTCTGTTGGTTCCCCCTCAACGTCTACACCTTCCTGCTCACTGACCAATTTGTCCAATTCAACAACACCCTCTACTTTGCCTTCCACTGGGTGGCTGTGAGCAGCACCTGTTGGAACCCCTTCATCTACTGTTGGATGGACAACAGGTTCAGCTCCGACCTCATGACCCTTCTGGCCAAGTGTGGAAGGAGAATCAGGACAGCAGGCAATTTCCTGCTGCTCACCGCGGCCAGTGGAGATGGGAGGCAGTCGGGAGTGAGATCGGAGGACAATCCTGGCCCGTCCACGGAGAATAGGAGTTTCTACCTTCGTGGTTGCAGGGGTAACAATGGGGAGGTGAGTACACTTTAGAATTTAGAGATGCAGCGTGGAAACTTGGTATCATATTCAGCCCAGGTATTATGGGCCAAGGCATCTGTACCTGTGCTGATTTGTTTTATGTTTAGTTTCATTCACTTCACTTCACTTCACTTCAGTTTAGTTTAGTTCAGTTTAGTTTAGTTTAGTTTAAAGATATCAACGATCATGAGCGACCACCTAAAATTCTTAAAGGATTGGACAGGCTTGATGTAGGAAAAATGTTCCCCATGTTAAGGGAATCCAGAACCAGGGGTCACAGTTTAAGAATATGGGGTAAGCCATTTAGGACTGAAATGAGGAAAAACTTTTTCATCCAGAGAGTTGTGAATCTGCAGAATTCTCTACCACAGAAGGCAGTGGAGGCCAATTCACTGGATGTTTTTGAAAATAGATTTAGCTCTTAGGGCTTAAAGAATCAAGGGATATTTAGAAAAGCAGGAACGTGGGACTGATTTTAGATGATCAGACATGATCTTATGGAATGGTTGTGCAAGCTTGAAGGGCCGAATGGCCTGCTCCTGCGCCTATTATCATTTCTATGTTTCTACCCCGTACAAACTGGTTCTGCGTTATCCTACTTTCTCACCCACTCCCTGCGCTCTCTGGGGCAACTTACAGGAGGCACATTAACTTGCAAATCCGCACGTCTTTGGGATGTGGAAGGAAACCGGAGCCCCCAGAGAGAACCCACGTGGTCACAGGGAAAACTCCACATGTACATGCACACACGTACACACTCATACACACACGCGCATGCACATACACACACACACGCACGCGCAAATATATACACACACACTCACACATACACTTACAAACATGCACACTGGCACACGCACACACTCATGCACTCACGTACACACACACGCGCACATGCAAATATATACACATGCACACTCACACTCGCACGCCACAGACACACACTCATACACACACCCGCACAAACGCATACACACACACAGCACACGGTCAGGATCGCAATGTGGCAGCATATACTTCTCGGAGTAGAGAATACAGCATGCAAACAGGTCCTTCAGCCCATCTTGCCATTCTTTTTAATCTTCCTACATTCCTATTAACTCCCCACCATATTCTAAAACCCACCACACACTAAGAGCACAATTTTATATTTATATTTTATTTTTACCGAAGCCAATTAATCTACAAACCTGTACATCTTTGGAGTGTGGGAAGAAACTGGAGCACCCGGTCACAGAGAGAACGGGCAAGGTATGATTGAACCCGGGTCTCCGGTGTGGTGAGGCAGCAGCTCTACCTGCTGCACCACAGTGCTGCCCAGAATCTCTCCGTTCTGTTATGCCTGATATATGTTTTATCACATTTATTTGTTTATGGGGTGAGGTTGTTGGGGGAAAGACAGGCAATTACTGTTCATCCCTAGATACGTCTGCCTTAAATGTCATTTCTGGAGTTATGTTCTGGCAAAACAGTTTCAGGACAATCTCCTTCTCTCAAGGATATTAGTGAGCAGATAGATAGTTACATTCAATAGAAACAAAGAACTGCAAGTGCTGCTTTATACCAAAGATAGACACAAAGTGCTAGAGTAACTCAGCGGGTCAAGCAGCATGTCTGGTGAAAAAGGATGGGTGACGTTTCCGGTCAGAACCAATCTCCAGACTAAATCTGAAAAAAACGTTCAATCTCATCATTACTATTAAGTCTGGCTTTTTAAAAAAAGAAACCTAATTCCTTGTGTAGATTGGATATTGCATGCTAGCCAATCATAGCACCTGTTAGTTGTAACCTCGCCTAGTATGTGCTTTATAATATTAAGAACCTGCCTACGTCAGGCTGTAGGTGTAGCTGCTCAGAGCTGAAATGTACCGTAGATCCTATGCTATGTGCTTTAATAACAACGTGTTGTATCTTAACGTGTGTTTGAGTCACTCAGTTACACCTTGAATATAAGTTTTCCATCTGCATGGGTGAGATTTGAACCCATGTCGTCGATTTTATCTTCTAGAACTCTGGCTACCAGTCCAATAACTTATCTGGAAGGAGACAATATCTGATGGGTGGGTGAGTGAGTGAGTGAGTGAGTGAGTGAGTGGATGAGCGGAGGAGTAGCCAGGGTGCGTTGATTATGCTGCTGGCCTTGCCGAGGAAGCACGAGGTATAAATGGAGTCAATAGAAAGGGAGGTTGGTTTGTGTGATGGTCTGGGATGCGTCCACAATTCGCTGCAATTTCTTGCAGTCTTGGAGGAAGCTCTTCCCAAACCAGGCTATGATGCATCTGCAGACGTTGGTGAGAGTTGTAGGGGACATGCCAAACCTCCTAAGCTTTCTCAGGAAGGAGCAGCGTTGGTGTGCTTTCTTGGTTGTTGGACTGATCACTGGGCAGGTGCTCAAAGTAAGGAACAGAGGCAGGTGGAACACAAAGTGTTGGAGTAACTCAATGACTCTGGCAAAATCTCTGGAGAGCCTGGGTAGGTGATGTTGTGGATTGAGACCCTGCTGTAGTGGTAGGTGTGGATATTCAGCCCCTTGAGTCCTGCACCATGCATTAACCTTGAGGCCATCATTCTCACTCCTCTGGCTGATGCCATGAGTGGCTGATTAGTGTCAAAGTCACGACCGGTAAGAAGACTTAAGGACTCAAATCATTAACCATCAACAGAAATGTCTCAGTCAAAGACCGTGATCACAACCATAAAGTCGGGACAACAGGACATTTATACATCAAAAAGATGCCAACTGAGGAAGTAGCAAGGCCACGTAGATTGAGGTGTTAATTACAGGATCTATACTTTACTCTTACATTATACAAATGTGTGCATAGGGTTGTGTTAGTGTGTGGAGATTGCTGGTCGGCGCGGACTCGTAGAGTCAGTGTACAGATATCCCTGACAGAGTGGGAGTGAGAGACACCAGTTAGCATACATATATCTCCCTGAGAGAGAGGGACGGAGTTACACTGGTCAGTGTAGAGATATCCCCCTGATAGAGAGGGATGGAGAGACACCGGTCAGTGTAGAGAAACTAAACTAAACTAAACTGAACTGAACAAAACTCAACTAAACACACCATGCAAAGGTCATTTGGTGTAGGGTGGACAAGGGGCTCTCTGCTCTCCCCTACACCACTCCCTCCACTCCGACCCCCTCTCCCCCTAACCCTCCGTTACCTGGCAGGCATCTTGTGTGAAAGAACTATACTTAAAAGGGGTACCCAGGTGGGCAGCATTAACCTAAAACAATGCCAGTATCTGGTAGATGGGTGCTCTTTAACCTATTAATACGTAGCGCCCACTTTTGTAACTTTTGTGAGGGTCAAATTCCCGTACAGCACACTAATGTTTAATTTTTTTTTTAAAGTTTGATACCCAGCATAAAACAATAAAATTAATTGAAATGACCTTTAATTTAATGAGATCCTTGAGCCTGATGCTGGGAAACTAAATGTTGGATATCTGTTTCGATTTTCGACAGGCCCAGGAGCTGTTGGAGCAAGAGGAGGAGTTCCCGGCGGTGAGTTTAAAGATTGAGCGCGGGGCATTGCTTAACAGAGGCTCAGGAGCCCTTGGTGCAAGAGGAGGAGTTTCTTAGCGGTGAGTTTAAAAATCGAGCGCTGGGCTTTGTTTAACAGAGGCCCAGGAGCCGTTGGACCAAGAGGAGGAGTTTCCGGGCGGTGAGTTTAAAAATCGACGTGGAATCAATATGGGTAGAGCTGCGAAACACTAAGGGGCAGAAAACGCTAGTGGGAGTTGTGTGCAGGCCACCTAACAGTAGTAGTGGAGTTGGGGATGGCATCAAACAGGAAATTAGAAATGCATGCAACAAAGGTAAAACCGTTATAATGGGTGACTTCAATCTACATATAGATTGGGTGAATCAAATTGGCAGGGGTGCTGAGGAAGAAGATTTCTTGAAAAGTATGCGGGATAATTTTCTAAACCAACATGTAGAGGAACCAGCGAGAGAGCAGGCTATTCTAGACTGGGTATTGAGTAATGAGGAAGGGTTAGTTAGCAGTCTTGTTGTGCGTGGCCCCTTGGACAAGAGTGACCATAATATGGTTGAGTTCTTCATTAGGATGGAGAGTGACATTGTTAATTCAGAAACAAGGGTTCTGAACTTAAAGAAAGGTAACTTTGAGTGTATGAGACGTGAATTGGCCAAGATAGACTGGCAATTGATTCTGAAAGGGTTGACGGTGGATATGCAATGGAAGGCATTTAAAGACTGCATGGAAGAACTACAACAATTGTTCATTAAAGTTTGGCAAAAGAATAAATCAGGGAAGGTAGCGCATCCATGGATAACAAGGGAAATCAGGAATAGTATCAAAGCAAATGATGAAGCATACAAATTAGCCAGAAAAAGCAGGCTACCAGAGGACTGGGAGAAATTCAGTCCAACAGAGGAGGACAAAAGGCTTAATTAGGAAAGGGAAATTAGATTATGAAAAAAAACTGGCAGGGAACATAAAAACTGACTGCAAAAGTTTTTATAGATATGTGAAGAGAAAAAGATTAGTTAAAACAAATATAGGTCCCTTGCAGTCAGAAACAGGTGAATTGATCATGGAGAACAAGGACATGGCAGACCAATTGAATAACTACTTTGGTTCTGTCTTCACTAAGGAAGACATAAATAATTTGACGGAAATAGCAGGGGACCAGGGGTCAAATGAGATGGAGGAACTGAGTGAAATCCAGGTTAGCCGGGAAGTGGTGTTAGGTAAATTGAATGGAAAGATCGATAAATCCCCAGCGCCAGATAGGCTGCATCACTGAGTACTTAAGGAAGTAGCCCCAGAAATAGTGGATGCATTAGTGATAATTTTTCAAAACTTCAGATTCTGGAGTAGTTCCTGAGGATTGGAGGGTAGCTAATGTAACCCCACTTTTCAAAAAGTGGGGAGTGGGAGAGAGAAAGCGGGGAATTACAGACCAGTTAGTCTAACATCGGTAGTGGGGAAAATGCTAGTCAGTTATTAAAGATGGGATAGCAGCTCATTTGGAAAGTGGTGAAATCATTGGACACAGTCAGCATGGATTCATGAACGGTAAATCATGTCTGACGAATCTTATAGAATTTCTCGAGGATGTAACTAGTAGAGTGGATAAAGGAGAACCAGTGGATGTGTTATATCTGGACTTTCAGAAGGCTTTCGACAAGGTCCCACATAAGAGATTAGTATGCAAACTTAAATCACACGGTATTGGGGGTTCAGTATTGATGTGGATAGAGAACTGGCTGGCAGACAGGAAGCAAAGAGTAGGAGTAAACTGGTCCTTTTCAGAATGGCAGGCAGTGACTAGTGAGGGTACGGTAAGGCTCAGTGCTGGGACCCCAGCTATTTACAATATATATTAATTATCTGGATGAGGGAATTAAATGCAACATCTCCAAGTTTGCGGATGACACGAAGCTGGGAGGCAATGTTAGCTGTGAGGAGGATGCTAGGAGACTACAAGGTGACTTGGATAGGTTGGGTGAGTGGGCAAATGCTTGGCAGATGCAGTATAATGCGGATTAATGTGAGGTTATCCACTTTGGAAAAACAGGAAAGTAGACTATTATATGAATGGTGGCCGATTAGGAAAAGGGGAGATGCAACGAAACCTGGGTTTCATGATACACCGGTCATTGAAAGTAGGCATGCAAGTGCAGCAGGCAGTGAAGAAAGCAAATGGTATGTTAGCATTCATAGCAAAATGATTTGAGTATAAGAGCAGGGAGGTTCTACTGCAGGTGTACAGGGTCTTGGTGAGACCACACCTGGAGTATTGCGTACAGTTTTGGTCTCCTAATCTGAGGAAAGACATTCTTGCCATAGAGGGAGTACAGATAAGTTTCACCAGACTGATTCCTGGGATTGCAGGACTTCCATATGAAGAGAGACTGGATAGACTCGGCTTGTACTTGCTAGAATTTAGAAGATTGAGGGGGGATGTTATAGAAACTTACACAATTCTTAAGGGGTTGGACAGGCTAGGTGCAGGAAGATTGTTCCTGATGTTGAGGAAGTCCAGAACAAGGGGTCACAGTCTAAGGATAAGGGGGTAGTCTTTTAGGACAGAGATGAGAAAAACATTTTTCACACAGAGAGTGGTGAATCTGTGGAATTCTCAGCCACAGCCAGTTCATTGGCTATATTTAAGAGGGAGTTAGATGTGGCCCTTGTGGCTAAAGGGATCAGGGGGTATGGAGAGAAGGCAGGTAGAGGATACTGAGTTGGATGATCAGCCATGATCATATTGAATGGCGGTGCAGGCTCAACGGGCTGAATGGTCTATTCCTGCACCTATTTTCTATATTTCTATGTTTCTAACAAGCGAAGGTCTCCTCTCTCAGTGATTTTCAGACAGTTTCTCTGTTTGGTGACAATACAGGGGGAGGGCAACCCCTACAAACCCAATCACCGATACCGGAGAAAAGATATATGGAGTGACCACTCCTTTGTCCAATCATATAACAGTACCTGCAAACATCTTCATACATAGCAACAAAGTAGAAACATCTAATACATACGGAAACATACCATTGAAGGCAACCAATCACGGGTGACAATGGGGAGACACAGAAACATCTTTAGGGCAATAAGAAACTTCCAGGTGCAGGCCACCCGTCTGGATCAATCACAAGCATACGTTAAGCATCAGTGATCTGGAGATCCTGCAAAAGCCCAGACTTTGTGGCAATCAGTGGGTCACAGGTGCAGAAGCTTCCTGAAACTTCTGCAAAGTTGCAGATTTACTGGAGCCAGGTCCAGCAGCTAGCAAAGTGATGTCATCAGCCCATTCGCATACACACCCAGTTGCCATTTCCCAAGTACCCAAATCCCTGCATATCTGCATTTGCACTGGTGAACCAATATCGTGGTGCTTTGAATAAAAACGTTTTGGCACCATTCTGTTTTATGTATGTTCAATACCAGTATAAGTGAGTTCAGTATTCCCACTGCGCATGCCCAGGTCTTATGTCATTGGAGAAAAACATTGGATGGAACGAGGTGTCCCTCGCTGCAACTTACTGGAGTTAACGGCACAGTTCTCCCTTCTCCACTAGTCCATGGAGAAGGGCGGCCGGACGTGACCGTCCCTATCCGGTGGCGGCTCCGGACTTGCAGCTGGCACGGGGGGGAAAGCCCATAGTGAGTGGGATCCGAATCCCTCGGCATTTTCACGGGTCACAGAGCGATCACGGTGGGCCGGTGATCATCCGCTGCGCCTCTCACCTTTTCCAGTGGCTGTCGTTTGGCCCCTCGGCACCGGAGCAGCGGCGGTGAAGGGCAGGTGCGATTCTCCACAGACCTAGAGCTTCGGCCTCAGTCAGGGCAGCGACGGGAATCACTGAGCAGCGGATCAACGGGATAGATGGCAGGAGAGAGGAGGAGGCAGGGACTGGGGAACGGGAGAGGGGCTTTTATTGGGCGGGTGTCTGCAGGAGGGATCCGCTGTCCTGTCGCACCGTTGACGTCAGTTGGCCCACAGCCAGAGCGGAGAAGCAGCGCCGCCACGCCGGGCCAACCGACAGCCCTGGAGCCGGTGCGCGTCTCCGGCGCCCTGGGCGCTGCCGACCCGCTGCTGGGCTGTCCCTGTCCGGAGGCGGCCGGAGGTGTTGGGCCGGGCTCGTAGCCGGTGCAGAGGGGGCTCAGTGCGACTCCACCCCGGCTCCGCTCCGGCTCCCGGGGAGTTTGGTGGCGGTTAAACATTACAATATTTTACATAGCTAAACATTAATGCAGCATAAAAGTGTAAAATACTTAATTCAAATACTTCTCTCTAAAATGATAGTAACTTTTTCTTTTCACGGACATTCTCTCACAGATTTGGGTTTGTATATTGTGGATGTTTTTAATACAACAGGTAATTATTCTGCCGCCCACCTGAAAGCTTAAATCGCCCACTAGTGGACAGTGCCGCCCAGGTTGAAGAGCACTGTGGTAGACCATGACAATAAACATTCCCGTTTCAGTTCCCTAGCCCCTTTTCCAAACACGCTCAGAGTTCATGGGAATGCTATCGTGGGACTCTAGAAACTTACATAAACACTACCATCGATAATGATTTTAAACATCTTGGTGTTAATTCCACTTGTTACTCCCAGAGATCTTATAACATCACTTATGGTGACACTTCCTATTGGTGGACGGCTGATACCTTTGCTAAGCAGCAGAATGTCATGAAAGATGTAATTGGGATACCTTCAGCTCTTGGTCCACTGAGATTGTGTTGTACATGCAGTATCCATGGCACACATACATACATACATACACACATACATACACGCCCACAGGCTGTTCGCTGGAATTTAATTTGCCACAACTGAACTGAGTGACACTCTACGGTTGTTCAGCACAAGGTATTCTAGATATGTGGTGACAATGCATAAATCCCTACCTATGGATTGGATTGAGGCCTGGACTGTGAGATACATAGCCCCTAATGCTTGTGGAGTTAGAACCCTCCGGGCTCACTTGATCAGGACTTATGGTCAGCCATCCCCTGGGAAGGTTGGACACGGGAGAGAGGTTGAAAACCCACTTGTTGTCCACAATACAAGGTTGCACAAATTCCTCCGCACCCTGATACCTGGCCTGGGCGTAAATGAGCTGGAGAAAGCAATCATGTACAACCCTCAATGAATCCCGCTGTTTCTTCTCCAACCAAGACAAATACATTGAATCTGATGTAAGGATTATTCAAGACCATATCCACATCTTGCATAAGATCTCAGAAATTAAACCCTTTGTCTGGTGGGGGTGGCTCCCTGACCAAGGAAACTGGGCTGGAGGGCTCTTTAAGACCATTTTAAAATATGCTATTGTTATTTTAGCCATTGTTGTCACCCATATATGTACTATTCCAGCTGCCACATCCACTCTATCACCGGTGGGAACTATCGCCCTGCCACGTACTGTAATCATTATGATGTGGAAAGGTACAGACCCAGTAATTAGTGCGGCCCGGTGGCATAGCTGTAGAGTTGCTGTTTCAAAGCTCCAGATACCCGGGTTCAATCCCGACTACGGGTGCCGTCTGTACGGAGTTTGTACGTTCTCCCCGTGACCTGCGTGGGGTTTTCGCCGGGTGCTCCGGTTTCCTTCCACACTCCAAAGATGTACAGGTTTAAAAGTTAATTCAGCGTTGGTACCAATTGTAAATTGTCCCCAGTGTGTAGGATAGTGGTGGTATACGGGGATCGCTGGTCGGCGCGGACTTGGTGGGCCGATGGGACTGGTTCCACGCTGTATCTCTAAACTAAACTAAACTAAACATGCAACAACTCCGTAGAGCAACACCCGTAGTCGGGATCACTGGCGCTGTGAGGCAGCAACTCTACCGCGGTGCCACCGTGCCGTTCTGCCAGTTATGTTTCGGTGGAAATGTAGAATCAGTTGGATTGAACTCTGAAGGAGACAACATTTGAAAGACATTTGGACAGGTACGTGGATAGAAAGGTATAGTGGTATCAAACGCAGGGAAATGTGACGAGCTTAGATGAGGCATCTCGGTCAGCATGGACGTGTTGGGCCGAATGGCCTGTTCCCGTGCTGTATGACTTTAAATAGCTTCACTTTTTTTGTAACACCTGCTGGGGGTGTGTGTGACAGGTTGGTCCAGAGGGAGCTTCACTGTGTCTAACCCCTGCCCTGGGAGACAGACAGAAAAAGCTGGAGTACCACAGCAGGACAGGCAGCATCTCTGTGGAGAGAAGGAATGGGTGAAGTTTCCGGTCGAGATCCTTCTTCAGACTAGTTAGGGGAAAGGGGAACTCTGGCTGATCAATCTCTCCCTCCCTCCTAACCCCATTCTCCTGCCTTCTCCCCATAACCTGTAGACTAAACATGATGTAGAGAGATAAAGAACAATGAATGAAAGATATGTAAAAAAGTAACGATGATAAAGGAAACAGGCCATTCATAGCTGTTTGTGTAGGAAGGAACTGCAGATGCTGGTTTAAACCGAAGGTAGACACAAAATGCTGGAGTAACTCAGCGGGAGAGGCAGCATCTCTGTGGAGAAGAAATGGGTGGCGTTTCTTCAGTCTGAACAAGGGTCTCGACCCGAAACGTCACCTCTCCAGAGGTGCTGCCTGTCCCACTGAGTTACTCCAGCATTTTGTGTCCATCTATTGTTAGCTGTTTGTTGGGTGAAAATGAGGAGCTAGTGCCACTTGGGTGGGGGAGGGATGGAGAGAGAGGGAATGACAGGGTCACTTGAAGTTAGACAAATCAATATTCATTCCGCTGATTTGTAAGCTCCCCAAGCAAAATATGAGATGCTGTTCCTCCAATTTGTGTTTGGCCGCACTCTTTTTTTTTTTTTTTTTTTAAATTTTTTTATTGTAGAAACAATATATACCAAGTACACTCTTATACGACATTGAGAGTTATATAATGTATAAAATTATAACATATTGATTATTGATTAATACTATTTATGATAATTGTAGAATTATCCATTATACATTTCATTGTTATTTATTTTATATAATTGGGAGTATATGTAGTATATTCCTAAAATAAGTAATACACTTAGATTTCTCAAATCATAGATATTCTTCTAATTACCAAATAGAAATCCCCGCTAATATAACTACGTAGTACCCAATCTTAAACAAAGTTTTTTTGATATTCATAATGTTATCAAAATATTAATAATGTTTGTATTATTGTTAATTTTATATTTCGTAATTATTGTATAATTGAAAATACATAGTTTTATATAATTACAAGTTTAAGACATCTATAATCTTTTCATACGAACAGAAATAAGTGTGTACGTATTAAAAATTTATATAATATGTTTCTATAATTTTTTCCTTAATTAAAGATAGAAAGATAGAGAAAAAGAATAGAAAATAGAAAAGAAAATGTGAAAAGTTTGATGGAGATTGAAGTATTACTAAATAATCCAATCTTGGAGATACATTCATGATTTGTTATGTGTATTTCTTCATCCATTCAGATATTCAGGCCTCAGTCAAGTCCCTGCGCCGAACCATTGTGACCCTGTAGATATTTAATATAGGGAGACCATATCTCCTTGAAGAGATCTAACCTGTCCATAAGGACAAGTCTCAATCTCTCCAAGTGAAGTGTCTCCGTCATTTCTGTATTCCACATTTTAATTGTTGGGGATACAGGGCCTTTCCAAAATTTTAATATTAATTTTTTCCCAATTATTAAAGAATAGTCGATAAAAGTTCTATGATTCCTTGTAATTATTTGTTCCGTTTCCGGTATTCCAAGTATGATTAACTTTGGGTCATAAATCATAGTAATATTAATAACTTTCGAGATTATTTTGAATATTTCATTCCAATATTCTAAAAATCTTCGTACAATTAGTAAATGAGTGTGACAGAGTTGCTTCCATGATTTGACATTTATCACATATAGGTGATAGTTTTGGAAATATATTATGTAGTTTAGATTTAGAATAATGTAATCTATGTAAGATTTTAAACTGTATAAGTGCATGTTTAGCATTTAAAGAGCAGTAATGTATATGTTGTAGGCTTTCTTCCCATATTTCTGGACTTATTATTTGACTTAGTTCATTTTCCCAGCGCTGTCTATGTATTTCCGATGATGGGATATCACTTTCCAACAAAATATTGTAAATGTATGATATCATTTTTTCTGTATTTGGATGTTTATTCAAGCATTCATCTAAAATTTCACTCTTTCTATTTCTAAGTTCTTGTGTATTTGCAGAGATATAGTTTCTGATTTGTAAATATCTGAAATATTCATTATTATGAAGCCCGTAAGTTTGTTGTAATTCTTGAAATGAAAGAAAAGAATTATCCTTATAAAGATCCCCTATATTTAAAATTCCTTTATTTTTCCATTGTATAAAAGCTTTATCCATCATTGACGGTTTAAACGTAAAGTTGTTGGCAATTGTAAGAGCTAGCGGTATAAATTTTAGTTTTAGTGTTTTCTTTATTTGTTTCCAAATACGTATTCCACTTTCTATTATCAAATTTTCACTATAAATTTTCTTAGGTACATTAGTATTAGCAAATATTATAGAGCTAATTTCAAATGGAAAACAGTCTTCTCTTTCCATTTTTAACCAATTTGGTTTATTATCTATTTCTCCTAACCAAAAATTCATATTTCTAATGTTAACTGCCCAATAATAAAACATAAAATTTGGTAAAGCTAAGCCCCCGTTTATTTTAGCTTTACATAAATGTTTTTTATTTATTCTATGATTTTTATAATCCCAAATAAAGTTAGTGACTATTGAATCTACTTTTTTAAAGAAATTTTTAGAGAGATATATCGGGATTGATTGAAATAAATATAATAATTGTGGGAGGAAAATCATTTTTATTGCGTTTATTTTACCTAACATTGAGATAGGTAAGCTTTTCCAATATAAGATATTTTTATTTAATTTATTCAATAATAACGGGAAATTAGATTTAAATAAAGAGTCAAATCTTTTTGTAACAAAAATACCAAGATATTTAATATTTTCATTTGTTATCTTAAAAGGAAATTGTTGTAATATCTGTAAATTATTCATGGTTATTGGCATAAGTTCACTTTTATTCCAATTGATACTGTATCCTGAAATTAAACCAAATTCCGTTATTAGTTTTAACAAATTACAGATACTTATTTCCGGTTTAGTAATATAAAGTAATATATCGTCCGCATATAACGAGATTTTATTCTTAGTATCTTTAGTATCGTATCCATATATTTCTGGATGTAATCTTACCCTTTGAGCAAGAGGTTCGATTGCTAACGCAAACAGTAATGGTGATAAAGGACAGCCTTGTCTACAACCTCGAGATAAACTAAACTTAGTTGATAACATATGATTTGTTATTATTCTAGCTGTTGGATTTGCATATAATAATTTAATCCAAGTAGTAAACTTATCACCAAGCTTAAAGGCTTCCATCACCGAAAATAGATAAGGCCATTCCACCTGGTCAAAAGCTTTTTCTACATCCAACGAGATGACTACTAAGTCTTTTTTATCACTTCTTTTCGAATATATGATATTAAATAACCGTCTTAAATTATATGAAGAATATCTTTTAGGTATAAATCCTGTTTGATCAGGATGAATTAATTCGTTAACAATTTTGCTTAGTCTTTGTGCAAGAATTTTTGTTAAAATTTTTTGATCCGTATTTAATAAAGCAATTGCTCTATACGATCCTGGGTCATCCAAATCTTTATTTATTTTGGGTATAAGTGTTATAATAGATTCGTTCAATGTGTCTGGTAATTTCTCTTGTGTATATATCTGTTCATATAATGATTTTAAATATGGGACCATTTGGGCATGAAAAATTTTATAAAATTCCGAGCCTATACCATCTGGTCCTGGAGTTTTACCATTTTTTAAAGATTTAATAGATTCTTGGATTTCTTTTATTGAAACTATCGGCATTTAAAAATTCTCTATTTTGTAAATCTAATTCTTTTAGGTTACATACATTTAAAAAGGCATCTATTTCTGTTTTATTTACTGTTGTGTTACCAGTATACAATTTTTTATAATATTGCATAAATCTTTCATTAATATCCTTGGGTTGTATTAATAATTCACCGTTTTGTGATTTAATCCTATGTATAATTTTTTCCGCTTCAATTTTCCTTAATTGTCGAGCCAATAGTTTTTGTGGTTTGTCTCCAAATTCAAACAACACTTGTTTAGTATGTTGGTAGTATTTTAAAACTTGATCAGTATATATTTTATTTAATTTATACTTCAATGCTACAATTTTATTATGTATTATTATATCTGATTTTGTTGCATTCTGTATATCTAATTGTTTAATCTCCCTTTCTAAGTCATGTTGTTCCTTCCGAATCTTCTTATTATGGAATGCTTGTGAAGAAATCATAATTCCTCGAAGATATGCTTTAAATGTTTCCCATAATAAAGAGCGAGATATTTCTGGTTGATCATTTATTTCAAAAAACATCTTAATCTGAGTTATGATGTATTCCTGAGTTGTTTTATTTTTTAAAATTTGTGGATTAAGTTTCCATTGTCCTAGATTTCCTGTTTTACCATTTATTTTAATTTTAAATGTTAATGGTGCGTGATCTGAAATTATAATATTATGATATTTGGATTCGTAAGTAAGTGAAATAAGCTTTGCATCTACTAGGAAGTAATCTATTCTTGAATAGGTTTTATGTACTGGCGAGTAGAAGGAATATTCTCGACCAGTAGGATTTTCTGTTCTCCAAACATCTTTAATGTTAGTCGTTTGAATGTATGCGTTTAATAAATCACTAGAATGCGATTTAGTTTTCCTTTGTTTTGAAGATCTATCTAAATAAGGGTCTAATGTACAATTAAAATCTCCTCCAATTATCAAATTGTAATGTGTTAATTCTGGAATATTATTAAGTACTTTCTTAAAGAATAAAGGACTATCAAAATTTGGTCCATAGATGTTAACAAAAATCATTTTTTCCCTATTTATTTCTCCTATTACAATAATGTATCTGCCATCTTTATCAGATATAGTAGATATATGCTTAAATAAAGTACCTTTACGAAATAATATTGCTACGCCTCTTGATTTATGCGTAAAGGAAGAGTGATATATTTTATCTATCCATTTAGCTTTCAGCCTATTTTCAGCGTCTTTCTTTAGGTGAGTTTCTTGAATATAAATTACATCAGCTTTCATTGCCTTTAAGTGTGTCAATATTTTTCCTCTTTTTATTGGTTCATTGATACCTTTAACATTCCAACTGCAAAAGGTTAATCCCTCGTTCCCCATATTTCTTTTTAAATCCTGCATTTTAGGTTTGTGGGAATCTAGAATAGGGTCCAAGGGTCCGCGCAGTAGACTTAACCTTACACCCGAACACCGAATAGATGAATTTTAGATCTCTTTTATGTGCTTCACGAATGTATCTCCATTGTTCCAGTATATAGCTCCATTCAAACTGAAAGATATAGTAAACATAAAAAAATAATGAAAAGTGAGTAAAAAGCTTAGTAAGGTGTATAAAGAATAGAAAAACTACAAATAAAATATTTGTAGTTTGTGAAAGCCAAGCTATATTGGCTATTAATCTAAAGGCTTCCGGCATTGATGTTATTAATTTAGCCAGCTCCTAATTTTAAGGAATTATTATTCCATGATAATATTTTAACGGGAATATAGTATTAAAGAAATGAAAAAAGTGATATTAATCATCATAAAAGTATATATATCTAAGATTAGTTTAAAAAAATCTAATTATAAAGCCACAGTTAAAGAATTTTTTTTTAAATACAAAAAATAGAAGTCATTATTAAAAGAGGGAGAAATACATTAAGGGGAGGATATCTCCAAATGTAACAAGACATAAGATATTAATTATTAGTAGTATTAATTAGCAATAGTGCACAGTCTTGGTTAATAACAGTCATAGTAATAATAAAACCGCGTTATAATTTTAGTATGTGTGTTATTTGTTTGTGTTAGTTGTATATTATGAGTAATTGTCAATGTTCGGTGAGCTTCTTCCAATCCGGGAAAACATTTCGTTCCATACGACATTGTCCGTTCCTTCTGATTTCTTCTAATTCCATATTGTCGTATAAAGTTTCATAAAATGTTAAGAGACCGTACTAGGTCTTTAAAAATAGTAAAAGGCAGTATATTTGCTTGTAGATGGTTTTCAAGTATCAAACTGCTTTGCAAATTCCATTGCTTCTGTTGGAGTCTTGAAAAAGTGTTCCACGCTGTTATAAGTAACTCTTAGGATGGCTGGGTAATTCAGACCGTATCTCAAGTTTTCTACACCCCTCATAAGGTTTTTGGCTTCGTTAAACGCTTTTCGTTTTCTGGCAACCTCTGGGGGATAGTCTCGATAGATACTGATTCTTTGTCCTTGAAACGTCAGATTCTTTGTTCTCGAGGCTCTTCGCATAATATCCTCGAGGGTGAAATCATATTGTAACTTGACGATGATTTGTCTTGGGGGGGCGTTTGTACTGGTCTGTCTTCTGCCGACTCGATGTGCACGAGCTAAAACAGGCATATCATCCAAAGATAAAACAGCTTGCAGTAATTTAGCAGTGAATTCTCGAGTGTCTTCGTGTTTCTCTAGACCTTCAGGAATCCCTGCAATCCTCAAGTTCTGCCTTCTTTGATAGCCTTCCAGCTGCGTGCATTTATCTGTTACTTTGGATAACAACTCCAGTAGACGTTCTTGTTCTGTTATCAGCTTTGCTGTAGACACAGTACTAGCCTCCGCTATCTTTTCAAGGTTTTTAATGCCATCAACTTGTTGTTCGACCACATTTGCAATAGGGTCAATCTTATGTTTAAAGTCTTTTTTAACATTTTCAAGTTTACCCTCCATCTTGCGTTCTAGATTATTAATCATATCAATGATTTCATTCTTCAATATTTCTGATTCTTTCTTGAACTTATTATCAATTTGTGTCTTTGTATCTTTTTGAAATTCACACCATTGATTTTTCATCAAGTCCATCTGATTATTAATTTGAGAGATTTCTTCCTTTATATCTCCCTTTATTTATTTCATTTCTTTCTTTATATCTTTCATTTCTGCCTTGAACTCACGTTTTAAATCAGCCATCTGGTGAGAAATAAAAGTTTTCAAGTCCTCACCTCCTGTGTCTGCTTTCCTGGAGACGTCTTCCAAGGAGCTGGGCCTACTGGAGTCCGAGGCTTCTCCCAGGCCTTCTCCCGGTCTCGCCCGGGTTTTTCGACCCTTCGTTTTCTCGGTAGGGCTCCGTGCCGTCATTATTTGTCGCAGGGCTGATGACGTCAGCCGGTACCGTCGATGTTGAGGCGGCAGACAGTGAAAGCAGTCGATCGGTAAGTTCTTTTAAATCCGTTTAAATCCCCGTTTTTTGAAAAATTTTTGCGGAGCTGGCTGGTGCTATGGTTTAACGCTCCATAGCGCCACCGGAAGATTGTCTTCGTGTTTGGCCGCACTCTGACAATGGAGGAGACTTAGCACAGAAAGGTCAGTGTGGGAATGGGAAGGAGAATTAAAGTGTTTGGCAAACGGGAGATCAGGTAGGTTCAGACAGACTGAGCGAGAGTGTTCAGCGAAACGATCACCCAGTCTACATTTGGTCTCACCGGGGGGGGGGGGGGAGGGGGGGAGGTGCGTGTGTGTGTGTGTGTGTGTGTGTGTGTGTGTGTGTGTGTGTGTGTGTGTGTGTGTGTGTGTGTGTGTGTGTGGTTTAGCTGTGTTTATAATCTAGTTTTATGTGTGGGGGGGGGGGTGATGGGAAGGGTTAGTGTGCTTGTGTGTGCAGACTAGTATTAGTGTGTGCTTGTGTGTGAGATGGTGTTGGAATAATTTTTACTAGACAAACTGCCCTTGATGTTGTAGAGCAGAGGGATCTAGGAGTACAGGTGCATGTTTCCTTGAAGGTGGGGTCACAGGTAGATAGTGTGGTCAAAACAGGGTTTGTCACATTGGCCTTCATCAGTCAGAGTATTGAGTATAGAAGTTGGGAGGTCATGTTGCAGTTGTATAAGACTTTGGTGAGGCCGCATTTAGAGTGTTGTGTTCAGTTCTGGGCACCGTGTTATTGGAAAGATGTTGTCAAGCTGGAAAGGGTGCAGAGAAAATTTACAAGGATGTTGCAAGGACTCGAGGGTCTGAGCTAAAGAGAGATGTTGAGTAGGCTGGAACTCTAAGCACAATGAGGGGTGATCTTATAGAGGTGTTTTAAAATCATGAGAGGAATAGATCGGGTAGATGCACAGAATCTCTTCCCCAGTGTAGGGGAATTAGAAACACAGATAGAAAATATGTGCAGGAAGAGGCCATTCGGCCCTTCGAGCCAGCACCACCATTCATTGTGATCATGGCAAATCGTCCGCTATCAATAACCCGTGTCTGCCTTCTCCCCATATCCCTTGACTCCACTAGCCCCTAGAGCTCTATCCAGCTCTCTCTTAAATCCATCCATTGATTTGGCCTCCACCACCCTCTGTGGCAGGGAATTCCATAAATTCACAACTTTCTGGGTAAAAAGGTTTTTCTCACCTCAGTCTTAAATGACCTCCCCTTTATTCTAAGACTGTGGCCCCTGGTTCTGGACTCACCCAAAATTTGGAACATTTTTCCTGCATCTAGCTTGTCCAGTCCTTTTATAATTTTATATGTTTCTACAAGATCCCCCCTCATCTTTGGGGACCAGAGGACAAAGTTTAAGGTGAAGGGGGAAAGATTTAATGGGAATCTGTTGGGTATCTTTTTCACACAAAGATGGTGGGTGTATGGAACAAGCTGCCAGTGGAGGGAGGTGAGGCAGGGACCATCCCAATGTTTAAGAAAGGAGTACATGGAGAGGACAGGTTTGGGGGGATATGGGACAAACGCAAGCAGGTGGGCCTAGTGTATCTGGTACCCGGACGTGGCGTTGAAGGACGAGAAGCTGAAGCAAAGAAGTGGAGGCCAAATAACCGAATGGAAACAAAGTCGAAAATCCAACTAACTGAAAGCGTACGAAGCCGAAACGCCAACTAACCGAAAGGGTGTGACGCCTAAAAGCCAACTAACTGAAAGGGCGGGACGACTAAAAGCCAACTAACCGAAAGGGTGTGACGCCTAAAAGCCAACTAACCAAAAGGGTGTGACGCCTAAAAGCCAACTAACCGAAAGGGCGGGACGACTAAAAGCCAACTAACCGAAAGGGTGTGACGCCTAAAAGCCAACTAACCGAAAGGGTGTGACGCCTAAAAGCCAACTAACCGAAAGGGTGTGACGACTAAAAGCCAACTAACCGACGTCGCCGGTGGGGGGGGGGGGGGGGGCCGGGACCTGTCAGCGATTGGTCCAGGCCCCCGCGTCCATCACTTCATTGGCCAGTGGAGACAGGAGGGTGTGGGTCATTTACCCACACAAGCCATAGGTGACTGGGCACTCTGAACCCAAGCACCATGTTGTAAGCGGCAGAAGGAGCGCATCCCTCGGGACAGCCCTCACTCTCCCACGGTGACAGGGCCGGGTGGAGCAGAGGTGTGGGACAGGCGGGTCCCTCCACCCACCCAGAGTCACTGACCGTGATGCCCCGTCATCAGACCTCAAACCCCACACCATGGTGATTCACCCCCCCCCCCCCCAACCCCTGGACCCCGACCCACACACGGGGTGATTCACGGGCAGTGACTCTGGGTGGGCGGAGGGACCAGCCTGTCTCACACCTCTGTTCCACCCGGCCCCGTGTGTGTGTGTGCGCTGCCGCCTCACAGCCTGTCACAGTGCGGCCGCACGGGGGAGACGAGGTGGAGAGGCGGCCGTGGACGTGGGAGTCGCTGACCCGAGGGATGCGCTCCTTTGCCCGCTTACAACTTGGTGCTCGGGTTCAGAGTGTCCAGTCAACTATGGGTTATGTGGAAAAATGACCCCACCCTCCTGTCACCACCGGCCAGTGATGTGATGGACGCGTGGGTCTGGACCAATCGCTGACAGGTCCCGCCCCCAGCAACGTCATGTCCGTTATTTGGCTTTTCGGCAGAGTGGCCTTTCAGTGAGTTGGCTTGTAGGCGACGCAGCCATTCGGTGAGTTGGCATAGCGGCCTTTCAGTGAGTTCACTTTTAGGCGTTCCACCCTTTCGGTTAGTTGGCTTTTAGGCGTTCCACCCTTTTGTTAATTGGCTTTTCTGCTTCGTAAGCTTTCGGTTAGTTGGCTTCCACTTTTTTGCTTTGGTTTCTCGTCCTTCGTCGCCACGGTGTATCTGGGACACGTTGGTCAGCGCCACCTCCGCACACGGTGTATTTGGGACATGTTATTCATGTACCTGTCAAACTGTTTCTTAAATGTTGCGATAGTCCCTGCCTCAACTATCTACTCTGGCAGCTCGTTCCATACATCCACCACCCTCTGTGTGAAAACCTTACCCCTCAGATTCCTAGACATACAGTTTCTGTACGTCTACCTGATCATTTTCCGTCGTGCAATCTGTTTAAACTGTGCGAGTTTAAAGGATCAGCTGGGACAGGGCACAAAGGAACAAAAGTCATTAAACTCAATAGAAATCAAGGCATTTGCTGCTTTCAGAGGCCTTTTGTGCAAACAGGTTTGGAGAATTTGGTTGCTTCTTAGCTGTGAGCAGTAAATTCACAATGGAATGTGTGTGGGTGTTAAGGCACTTTAGTTTCATTTAGCGAAACAGTGCAGAGACAGGCCCTTTGGCCCTCCGAGTCCGCACCGACCAGCGATCCCCGCACATCAACACTATCCTACACACACTAGAGACAAATTACACATACACCCAATTAACCTACAAACCTGTACATCTTTGGAATGTGGGAGGAAAACAAAGATCTCGGAGAAAACCTACGCGGTCACGGGGAGAATGTACCAACTCCGTACAGACAGCACCTGTAGGATCAAAACAGGGTCTCCGACGCTGCAGGCGATGTAAGGCAGCAACTCTACCGCTGCGCCACCTTTAATCAGTTAAATCTTTCCCAGTCATAGATGAATGATGAGCATTTGATAGCACTCAGCCTGTACTCGCTGGAGCTTAGAAGGATGAGGGGGGACCCAATAGTCAAAGGTTGGATAGAGTGGAGAGTCTTGGACTAGAGGTCATAGCCTCAGAAATAAAGGATGTTCTTTTAGGAAGGAGATGAGGAGAAATGTATTTAGTCAGAGGGTGGTGAATCTGTGGAATTCTTTGTCACAGAAGGCTGTGGAGGCCGTCAGTGGATTTTAAGCAGAGATAGATAGATTTTTGGTTAGTACAGGTGTCAGGGGTTATGGATAGAAGTCAGGAGAATGAGGTTATAAGGGAGAGATAGATCAGCCATGATTGAATGGCGGAGTAGTATTGATGGGCCGAATGGCCTAATTCTACACCTATTCCTTATACCTTTTCCCGCTGCCCCCACCCAGAGCCCAGATCAAGACCACGGTGAAACGGAAGGTCTACGAGGACAGCAGCGTGCCGCTCCCTTCAGAGTCGCCAAAGGTGCAGAAGATGATGGCGGCTGCCGCGGGGGCCACCGGCGTCCCGGCAAACACCACGCCACCGCAGCAACGGCGGTTGTTGGAAACGTGCCTTCCACAGACTCGGCGGCAGCTAAGAAGCAGCAGGCGTCGGGTACAATGGCTCGATGGTTTATTTATTATAAAGTTAACTAAGGTACAGTGACTTTTTTTGCATACTGATCAGTTTTGTTTAGTTTATTGTCACGTGTACCGAGGTACAGTGAAATGCTTTCTTTCTCCAGATGGTGGTGAATCTGTGGAATTCATTGGCACAGAATGCTGTGGAGGCCTGGTCAATGGGTATTTTTAAGCAGAAATTGTCAGATTCTTGATTAGTACTGGTGTCATTGGATATAGGGAGTAGGCAGGAGAATGGGTTAGGAGGGAGAGATACAGCAGCCATTATTGTATGGCGGACCTAATGGGCCGAATGGCCTAATTCTGCTCCTATCACTTATGAACATGACGTATGTCACTGGATCACGGGTGGAAAGGGAAATAAGGGAGGAACTGTGCTAAGATACGTGCTAAGGGAATAACGTTCAGTGCAAGGTAAAGCCAGCAAAGTTCGATGGAGGAGAGTCCGAGGGTTACCAATGAGCTAGATAGTAGTTCAGCACTGCTCTCTGGTTGTGGTCGGATGGTTCAGTTGCCTGATAACAGATTGGTGAGATTATTGCCGGACATAAGCACAATCCTTTAGAGATACAGCACGGAACCAGGCGCTCCGGCCCACCACGTCAATGCTGACCAGCGATCACCCCACACACTAGCACTATCCTACACACTTGGGACAATTTACAATTTACAGGTCAAATAACCTACAAACCTGTTCGTCTTTGCAGTGTGGGAGGAAACCAGAGTTCTCGGAGAAAATCCATGTACTTACCCAATGCAGACAAGCACCTGTAGTCAGGATCGAACCCGGGTCTCTGGCGCTGAAAGTGCTGTAAGGCAGCAATTCTACCACTGCGCCACCGTGACACCCTTACAAACTTATAACGTACAAAGTGATTACAGTGCCGATATTGATTAGTCTGTCCAGCACCTTGTGGGTGAGTGGTTTGGGCAGGTGGGCGGTCATTGATGAAGTGTTGGTGGTGATTTTTTTTCTACCTGTTCCAGTGAGTGTCCTGAATGACTCTGGTCAACAGTGATCTAGTAGACATTGAAGGCCTGGGAGAAGGTTCTCCAGCCAAGAAACTCAACTTTGATCAGGGTATGTGTTGCTCTGTGTGGAAAGAACAGTTTCCTGCCTCTAGCGGGTCCAACCCAGTTAAAACTGAATGAACAGCCCTCGTGTTGAATATCCCATCGGTTATACGCTAACTCGCAGCGTGTTCCTCTCTATCTAATTTCCCCATTAATTTCCCATTAAACCACTCTCTTTTTCATACAGCTATCCACACCCCCTCTCCCCCGCCCCCATCGTCCTTGACCAGTGGGCAACTTACTGTAACAGACTGGGCTGATACTCACTGGACTACTGGGCTTATATTCGTTGTAATTTAGGATGAGAGGGGATCTTATAGAAACATGTAAAATTCATAAAGGATTGGACAGGCTAGTTGCAGGAAAAAAGTTCCCAATGTAGGAGGAGTCCAGAACCAGGGGTCACAGTTTAAGAATAAGGGGAAGGCCATTTAGGACCGAGATGAGGAAATACTTTTTCAGCCAGAGATTTGTGAATCTGTGGAATTCTCTGCCACAGAAGGCAGTGGAGGCCAATTCACTAGATGTAGACAATAGAAAATAGAGCCAGCACCGTCATTCACTGTGATCATGACTGATCATCCACAATAAGTACTCCATTCCTGCCTTCTCTCCCTATCCCTTGACTCTGCTATCTTTAAGAGCTTTACGTATCTAACTCTCTCTTGAAAGCATCCAGAGAATTTGCCTCCACTGCCTTCTGAGACAGAGAATTCCACAGGTTCACAACTCTCTGTATGAAAATGTTTTTCTTCATCTCCGTTCTAAATGGCTTACCCCTTATTCTTAAACTGTGGCTACTGGTTCTGGACTCCCCCAACATCGGGAGCATGTTTCCTGCCTCTAGCAGTTCCAAACCCTTTCATAATTTATGTTTCAGTTAGATCCCCTCTCATTCTTCTAAATTCCAGAGTATACAAGCCCAGCCACTCCATTCTATCAACATGTGACTGTCCCGGCCATCCCGGGAATTAACCTTGTGAACCTATGCTGCAATAGCAAGAATGTCCTTCCTCAAATTTGGAAACCAAAACTGCACATAATACTGCAGGTGTGGTTCAAGGCTCTGTACAACTGCAGAAGGACCTCTTTGCTCCTATACTCAACTCCTCTTGTTATGAAGGACAACATGCCATTCACTTTCTTCAATACCTGCTGCACCTGCATGCTTACTTTCAGTGACTGATGAACAAGGCCACCCAGGTCTCATTTTACTTCCCCTTTTCCCAACTGGACACCATTCAGATAATAATCTGCCTTCCTGTTTTTGCCACCAAATCCACATTAAACTGCTTCTGCCATGCATCTGCCCACTGATGCAACCTGTCCAAGTTCCCCTGCATCCTCATAGCATCCTCCTCACAGCTCACACTGCCACCCAGCTTTGTGTCATCTGCAAATTTGCTAATGTTACTTTTAATCCCTTCATCTAAATAATGAATGTATATTGTAAATAGCTGCAGTCCCAGCAACGAGCCTTGCAGTACCCCGCTAGTCACTGCCTCCCATTCTGTAAGGGACCCGTTAATCCATACTCTTTGTTTCCTGTCTGCCAACCAATTTTCTATCCATATCTGTACCCTACCCCCAATTACATGTGCTCTAATTTTGCCCATTGATCTCCTATGTGGGATCTTGTCAAATGCTTTCTGAAAGTCCAGGTAAATTACATCCACTGGCTCTCCCTTGTACATTTCCCTACTTACATCCTCAAACAATTACAGAAGATTAGTCATGCATGATTTCCCCCTTCATAAATCCATGCTTACTTGGACCGATCCTCCCACTGCTATCCAAATGTGCCACCATTTCATCTTTTATAATTGCCTCCAGCATCTTCCCCACCGCCGATGTCAGGCTAACTAGTCTATAATTCCCTGTTTTTTCTCTCCCGCCTCTATTAAAAAGTGGAATAACGTTAGCTACCCTCCAATCCACAGGAACTGATCCTGAATCAATAGAACATTGGAAAATGATCACAAATTTGTCCACGATTTCTAGAGCCACTTCCTTAAGTTCCCTGGGATGCAGACTATCAGTCCCTGGGGATTTATCAGCCTTCAGTCTCATCAGTCTACCCAAAACCATTTCCTGCCTAATGTAAATTACCTTCAGTTCCTCCCGCACCCTAGATCCTCTGGCCACTAGTACATCAGTGTACTAGTACACTGTCTTCACTTCCTTAATGAAGACAGTGAAGTACCTGTTCAACTCGTCTGCCATTTCCTTGTTCCCCATAATAAATTCACCTGTTTTAGTCTTCAAGGGCCCAACTTTGGTCTTAACTATTTTTTTCCTCATACCTAAAAAAGCTTATACTATCCTGCTTTATATTCTTGGCTAGCTTTCCATCATACCTCATCTTTTCTCCCCGTATTGCCTTTTTAGTTATCTTCTATTGCTCTTTAAACAATACCATTCCTCTGGCTTCCCACTCATCTTTGCTATGTTATACTTCTCTTTTATTTTTATAGTGTCCCTGACTTCCCTCGTCAGCCACGGTCCCCCCTTACTCTCCTTGGAATCTTTCTTCCTCTTTGGAATGAACTGATCCTGCACCTTCTGTATTATTCCCAGAATTCCCAGAAATACCTGCCATTGTTGTTCCACTGTCATTCTTGCTAAGGTATCTTTCCAGTCAACTTTGGCCAGCTCCTCTCTCATGGCTCCATAGTCCCCTTTATTCAACTGTAAAAATTACACTTCCGGTGTTCCCGTCTCCGTCTCAAATTGTAGATTAAAACCTCCTTGAGTTCCCCTATCAAGCCTGTCCTCTATTGCTTGTCTGGCAAAATGCCTCATCGCCAGAACTCACCGACAAGCACTTACTTGGCTGGTGCTGAGGGGAGCGCTCACAGTCAGATTCTTCCTGCACCGTCGGAACCTCGCTACCAACGCACGCTGCCCTCGGTTGCCCACCTCTTCACAGAGTGTGGATTTGCAAAGAGAATCTGGAGAGGTTTGCAAGGGTCTTTGTCATGGTTTATTCCAAACAGCTTCGTCACAGAGGACATAAGGAATGTTCTCAGGGACATATTGAGAGACTGATGTCGAGCACTGCTGGAAGGTCAACAGCTCGGTGAAAGATGCTCTCTGGTCTGCCCGAGCGTTGTTGACGTCCCAGCGGAGGGAGATGTCCATCGGGGAATGTTGCCGACTGGCCCACTGCAGACTGCAGGAGTACGTGCTGAGGGACGTACTGATGCTTGGTGCATCCAACGCCAAGGCTCTGTGGGGGAGGGCCGTAGTCTAGGGTCCTTCTGCTGCTGGACATGGGGGGGGGGGGCAGCGTGTGGTCGTGATGCCCCTCAAAAATAAGGGAAGGGATATAGGCTTAGAACATCATCCCGTTTACATTCCAGGAAATCCCCCTCCTCAACGTTGATACCAAGTTGGTTGGCCCAATCTATATGTAGATTATCACCCATGATAACTGCTGTACCTTTGCTGCACGCATCCCTAATTACCTGTTTGATGCTATCCCCCATCTCCCTACTGTCTGTATACAACTCCCACACGCGTTTCCTGCCCTTGGCTATTTTGCAGTTTCACCCATACAGATTCTACAGCATCCAAGCTAAATCTCTCCTTACTATAGCATTAATCTCCTCTTTAACCATCAATGCCACCCCACCTCCTCTTCCTTTCTGTCTATCCTTCCTGAATATTGAGTACCCCTGCACATTGAGCTCCCTGGAGTCATGTGTCTGTAATCCCAACTAAATCATATCCATTAACTATTAGCTGTGCATTCAATTCATCCACCTTATTACGAATGCTCCTCGCATTAAAGCACAAATCTTTCAGGTTTATTTTTCTATTCTCCCCTCTACCTTTTTTTTCTGTCTCTTTGTTACGGCCCTCTGTCTCTTTGCATTGGTTCCCATCCCCCTGCCCGGTTAGTTTCAACATGACCGTTCATACACTCTCTTTCCCGTTAACTGCACGCATACGCTTCCACATTGTTCACCCCCCCCCCCCCCCCCCCCCCCCAACTCTATAGTTTGAACCCACTTGTGTACCACTAGCAAATCTGCCTGCCGGAATGTCAGTCCCTCTCCAATTAAGGTGCAACCCCTCCCTTTTGTACAGGTCACCCCTGCCCCAGATGAGATCCCAGTGTCTAGAAATCTAAATCCCTGCCCCCTGCACCAACTCCTCAGCTATTCAGATCCCCTTTCTCCCTGTTCTTACCCTCACCAGCGCTAGAGTGAGGAAGTGGGGGAGGTTTGAAGTAGTGTCTTAGTATAGGGGTTGAAATATTCTTTACCTCCCGCCTCATAATGTCAGCAAACTGTGTGTGGAAACCAGCGCCGGTCTCAGCAGCAGTACTGCGGCAGACCAGCGGAGGGTGACACAGGCTCTGCTCACAACACTGGCAGAAACAGCTTGTAGATGGAGACAGGGGGGCAGAGAGGGAGAGGTGAGAGGGAGAGGAGTGGGAGAGGTGAAAGAGGGATAGAGAGAGGGGTGAGGGGAGGGAGAGGTGGGGGAGGAGGGAGGTAGACGCGAGGTGAGGTGAGGGGGAAAGAGAGAGAGAGAGAGCGAGAGAAAGAGAGAGAGAGAGAGAGAGAGAGAGAGAGCGCGAGAGAAAGAGAGAGAAAGAGAGAGAGAGAGAGAGAGAAAAACGTGAGAGAGGGAGAGGTGAGAGAGGGTGAGGTGACAGCTCAGAAGCGAGAGGGTTGGAGTGGGTCTAGAACCCACAACCCCGTTGTCTTAGAATCTGGGAGAGTCGGAGGGGCTGGCAGGCGGACGGAGGGCCGAGCGGTCTGTAGACTGGAGATGCCAATGTGGTTTGTGCTTCCAGGTCGGGGAGAGGTCCCTCTGCGATGGCAGAAAAGACTGAAACGGCAGATCATCAGAGGCAGCGACCCGCGAGCGGGAGACTGACTGTGGCAAGTCAGCGGCAGAAGGTGAAGATACACCTGTGTGGCGGATCCATCCTCTACAACTGGTGGGTGCTGACTGCAGCTCACTGTCTCTTCAAACTAAGGTGAGCAAGACCAGGCACAACTGGACATTGACGGGTCTCCCTCGATCCCTTTCTCACAGCCAGATATCTGTACACTGACCCGTGTCTCTCACTCCCCCTCTCCCAGGGGGGATATGTGTAAACTGACCACTGTCACTCAATCCTCTCGCAGAGAATTAACCTCACACTGACCGGTGTCTCTCTCTGTCCTCTCGCAGAATATTATCCTCACACTGACCGGTGTCTCTCCGCCCTCCCCCCTCTCTCTCTCAGGAGGGTTATGTATAAACTGCCCGGTGTCTCTCAGTCCCTCCCTCTCTTTCAGGGGATATATGTACACTGAGTCCGCGCCGACCTCCACACACTAACACTACCCTAAAGAGGGATTTATTTTTACATTTCACGCGAAGCCAATGAACCTTCAAACCTGTACATCTTTGGAATGTGGGAGAAACTGAATATCTTGGAGAAAAGTCACGCAGGTCACGGGGAGAACGTGCAAACTCCGTGCAGACAGCACCCGTGGTCAGGATCCAACCCGGGTCTCTCTTGCTCTCTCTCCTCAAAAGAATCGGGAATAAATCAGCGGGGCAGACAGCTTCCCCAGGACCAAAGGGCGCAGACTCAGAACAAAAGGAAATAACTTTAGAAAGGGATTTCTTTAGTCAGAGGGTGGTGAATTTGTGCAATTCACGGCTATAGATGGATGTGGAGTCCAAGTCAATGGGTCATTTTAAAGTGGAGATTGACAGATTTGTGATTAGTAAGGGTATCGGGGGTTATGAGGCAAAGGCAGGGGGATGGGTTTGAAGGGGAAAGACCTGATAGGCCAAATGGCGTAAATCTGCTCCTATCATTTCTGAACTTGTACTTCAATGGATCAAAGGTGGGGAGGGGGACAGGTAAGGGATGAACAGCCACCTAGAAAAATGGTGAAATATCCTCAAAGGCTTCACTCTTGTGGAGTCTTGCTCTGTAAATTATCGGCTGCAATGGATTAAGTGGGGATTGAAGACGCTTGCAATTTACATAATGCAGTGCAGTTCTGTTCAGTTTATTGTCACGTGTCCAGTCGCCATTTACAGTGGACAGATAAATAATAAGGGAATAAAGCCAGGGTGCGAATCGTCCTTGGTTATGTTGCTGTGTTAATTTAGTTCAGTTTAGTTTAGAGATACAGTGTGGAAACAGGTCCGGCTGCCATCCGAGTCCGTGCCGACCAACGATCACCCCACACACTAGATTAGTTTAGTTTAGACACACAGCGTAGGAACAGGCCCTTCAGCCCAGCAAGTCCTCGCCGACCAGAGATCATTCATACACTGGTTTATTTTAGGTTAGTTTAGAGATAGTGTGGCAACAGACCCTTCATCACTCCGAGTCCGCGCCGACCAGCATCACCTTGTTTCCTAGTTCTATCACACTCACCAGGGGCAATTTACAGAAACCGATTAACCTACAAACCCATCAGTAATGTCTTCTTGGACGGCTGCTGTGACATTCTCTTTAATCAGTAATCACTTAGTTTGGGGCAGCAGAGTGGTGCAGCAGTAGAGTTGCTGCCTTACAGCACCTTACACAGATCCAGCTTCCATCCTGACTACAGGTGCTGTCTGTACGGAGTTTGCACGTTCTCCATGTGGCCGTGTGCATTTTCTCCTGGGATCTCCGGTTTCTTCCCACACTCAAAGATGTACAAGTTTGCAGGTTCAATTGGCTTGGGTAAAATGATAAATAGTTGCTAGTGTTGGTTGGGTAGTGTAAGTGTCGGCTCCCACTCGCAGCCTCTCTGCCTCTCCCGCTATTTCCAGCTGAGCGCGGAGAGCGGCGCAGGCGCATTGCCCGAGAGAGCTGGTGGGAGGGGGGGAGGGGAGGGGCGCGCACGTGCTGACGTTGACGTCCAACCCGAGCCCCGCCCCCCGCACGCGGCGGCCGCAGCCCCTCCCCGCAGGAGGGCGAGAGACGCGGGGATTAGTCTCGCGGGGATTATGCGTGAGATGCGCGTTTTTGTCAAGGCCAGGGGTTTGGTCCAGGTGAAAAATCAGATTCATTTCTAGCAAAACGAAACAAGAATATCTGGACTAAAGTCGCTTCTGGGGCCCCTCGGGATTAGGGGCCGTGAAGCTTAAGCTTCATTAGTTTCACAGTAGATCCGCCCCTGGGGGAGAGGGGAGAGGGAGAGGAGGGAGGTAGAGGCGACAGAGAGGGAGAGAGAAAGATGTGAGAGGATGGAGAGGTGAGAGAGGGAGGGAAAGGAGAGGGAGGAAGAGAGGGTGAGGGGTTGAGAGAGGGAGAGGTAAGAGATGGGGAAATGAGAGGGGAGCAAGAGGGAGGGAGAGGTGATGGAGAGGTGAGAGAGGGAGAGGAGAGGCAAGAGAGGGTGTGAGAGGGAGAGGTGAGAGAGGGCGAGGTGACAGCTCAGAAGTGAGAGGGTTGGAGTGGCCATCACGATGCCCTGTATGACTCAGTGACTCTACGAGAGGGAAATACCAGGCGTCGCTCGCTCGCTCCGTCCGTCTGACCAAAACTGCACACAATACTCCAGGTGCCGCCTCACCTTTACCACTGCAGTAGGACCTCCTTGCTTGCAATCTCAAATCCTCTTGTAATGAAGGCCCACATGCCATTAGCTTTCTTCACGGCCTGCTGTACCTGCATGCTTACTTTCAGTGACTGATGTACAAGGTCACCCGGTCTTGTTGGCCCTCCCTTTTTCCTAATCTCAGATAATAGTTTGCCTTCCTGTTCTTGCCACCAAAGTGAATAACCTCACATTCATCCACATTATACTGCATCTGCCATGCATCTGCCCACTCACCAAAATTATCCAAGTCACCCTGCAGCCTCATAGCATCCTCCTCGCAGCTCACTGCCACCCAGCTTGTTTCATCCACAAACTTGGAGATGCTACATTTAATGACCTCGTCTAAATTGTTAATATATATTGTAAATAACTGGGGTCCCAGCACTGAGCCTTGCGGCATCCCACTTTTCATTGCCTGCCATTCTGTAAAGGACCCGTTAGTTGCTACTCTTTGCTTCCTGTCTGCCACCAGTTCTCTATCCATATCAATACCCTACCCCCAATACCATCTAATTTTGAATACCAATCTCTTGTGTGGGACCTTGTCAAAGGTTTTTTGAAAGTCCAGATACACTACATCCACTGGCTCTCCCTTATCCATTCTACTTGTTTCATCCTCAAAAAATGCCAGTGAATACTCAAGCATGATTTCTCCTTCATAATTCCATGTTGACTTTGACCGATCCTGTCACTGCTTTCCAAATGCACTGCTATTACATCTTTAATAATCGACTCAAGCATCTTCCCTACTACCAATGTAAGACTAACAGTGAGGATAATAATGGTCACTGTTGCCAAAGGGGCTTTGCACAACAAGATTGCTACCTAACCCTTCCTCATTACACAATATCCAGTCTAGGATAACAATAGACAATAGGTGCAGGAGTAGGCCATTCGGCCCTTCGAGCCACGGAGATGTGAGAGCAGTGGTGGACCTACATTTTTGGTGCCCTGAAGCTTGAACTGTTATGGGGGCCGCTACGCAATCGCAACCAGCAACGAGGTCTGGGTAACCACTGTCAGCTTCTTCAATGGCAGTTCCATGACAGATCACCAGAAATTTTAATTTCTGTCATAGATGTTAATAGTGTTTTAAATTATTTATAATTATTTTATATTAAATATATTTAGAATGAAATCCTTAATTTGAACTGTTTTTTGTTTACGGCTAGCCCAGCATTTTCAATAAATTGAAAGTGATTCTCAAGCTTTCTGCTGGTAGTTTACCTTAAAGCTTAGAATGTTTCTAACGCATAAGCAGTAAAATAACCCACAAAAGATACATTTCATGAAATAGATAATAGGTGCAGGAGGAGGCCATTTGGCCCTTCGAGTCAGCACCACCATTCACTGTGATCATGGCTGATCATCCCCAATCAGTGCCCCATTCCTGCTTTCTCCCCATATCCCTTGACTCTGCTATCTTTAAGAGCTCCATCTATCTCTCTCTTGAAAGCCCCCAAAGAATTGGCCTCCACTGCCTTCTGAGACGGAGAATTCCACAGATTCACAATTTTCTGAATGACAAAGTATTTCTTCATCTCTGTCCGAAATGGCCTACCCCTTAATCTTAAACTGTGGCCCTTAGTTCTGGACTCTCCCAGCATTGGAAACATGTTTCCTGCCTCTAGCATTTCCAAACCCATAATAATCTTATACATTTCAATAAATGGCCTCATACAGCTGAAAAAAATCTTTACAAAAAATGTTACCTGAAATGTATCTTTGCCTATAACTCAGATGAGAAAAAACGTTTTCACTCAGTTGTAAATTGTGGAATTCTCTGCCACATAAGACAGTGGTCTTGTCTCCTCAGCAGCACCTGGGTCTCACTTCCTGAGCTCAGACTCCCACCTCTCCTCACCTCACCTACGCTCACTACTCCTAACCCACACACTTACACCTCGACTAATCCCCTCGCCTCACTAACCCCCTCTCCTCGACGATGCCTCACGACCAAACTTCTCCTCACCCCAAAACCTCGCCTCGACTAAACCGTACCTCACTAAACCTCGCCCCTCAAATAAAGCTCACACCAAAGCTCACAACCAGGGTGGAAGATTGCAACCTTCACGTGGTCCGCCCTGTTTCGACGAATGCAATCAACCCGGCGTGCACCATCAAATAAAATCAAATAGAACAAGTTGTCCTACAACTTTAGGCTGTGCACACCATATGCAAGAAGAAGAAGAGCTCACACCCGAGCTTAACTAAACTCCACCTCACACCTAATCCGCACTGCGTCTACTCGCAGCCTCTCTGCCGCTCCCGCTATTTATAGCCTCCCCGGCCGGGGGGGGGGGGGGAACTGAGCATGGAGAGCGGCGCAGGCGCATTGCCCTGTGGGAGGGGAGGGGCGCACGCACGTTGACGTCGAGCCCGAACCCGCCCCCCCCGCACGCGGCGGCCACAGCCCCTCCTCACGGGAGCGGGACAGAGGCGGTGATTAGTCGAGGCGGGGATTATGTGGGAGGTGGGAGGTTTAGTCGAGGTGGAAAATCAGATTAATTTCTAGGAAAACAAAAAGATAATATCTGGATTAAAGTCACTTCTGGAGCCCCTCGGGATTAGAGGCCCTGAAGCTAAAGGTGTGGGAGGGAGAGGTGAGAGAGGGAGGGACAGGAGAGGGAATGGAGAGGAAGAGGTGAGAGGGGTTGAGAGAGGGAGAGATAAATGGGGAAATGAGAGAGAGGTGCAAGAGGGAGATATGAGCGAGGCAGACAGCTTCTCTAGGACCAAAGGGCACAGCCTAGGGACATATGAGGCGAAGATCGGGGAATGGGTTTGAGGGGGAAAGACCTGATAGGCCGAATGGCCTAAATCTGCTCCTATCATTTCTGAACTTGTGTACTTCAATGGATCAAAGGTGGGGAGGGGGACAGGTAAGGGAGGAACAGCCACCTAGAAAAATTGTGAAATATGCACAAAGGCTTCACTCTTGTGGAGTCTTGCTCTGTAAATTATCGGCTGCAATGGATTAAGTGGGAATTGAGGATGCTTGCAATTTGCATAATGCAGTGCAGTTCTGTTCAGTTTATTGTCACGTGTACCGAGGTAGAGTGAAAAGCCTCTGAATCTGGAGGTATGCGTTTTAAACACTTCTATACCTTTTGCCTGATGGGAGAGGGGAGAAGAGGCCAGGGTGCGAATCGTCATTGGTTATGCTGCTGTGTTACTTTAGGTTAGTTTAGAGATACAGTGTGGAAACCGGCCCGGCTGCCATCTGAGTCCGCGCTGACCAACGATCACCTTGTTTACTAATTCTATCATACTATCCAGGGGCAATTTACAGAAACCGATTAACCTACAAACCCATCTGGCAAGTCAGCGTGCAGAAGGTGAAGACACACCTGTGTGGCGGATCCATCCTCCACAACTGATGGGTGCTGACTGCAACTCACTGTCTCTTCAAACTAAGGTGAGCAAGACCAGGTACAACTCGACTCCATCCTATCCCCCCTGGTTTAATACCTCCCTACCTATGTTCAAGACACCTCAGACACTCGTCGTCTCGGGGCATTCCGTTCTCTTGGCCCCCATCCCCTCATCTTCACCATGGATGTCCAGACACTCTACACCTCCATCCCCTACCAGGATGGTCTCAAAGCCCTCCGGTTCTCCCTCGACCGGAGAACCAACAAATCTCCGTCTACAGAAACTCTCCTCCGCCTAGCGGAGCTGGTCCTTACCCTTAATAACTTCTCGTTTGACCCCTCCCATTTCGTCCAAATACAAGGCGTAGCTATGAGCACGTGCATGGTCCCCAGCTATGCCTGCCTCTTTGTAGGGTACGTCGAACAATCCTTGTTCCAGACATACCAGGGCCCCATCCCCGACCTCTACCTCCGCTACATCAACTATTGCATTGGTGATACCTCCTGCACCCACACACAACTGACTGACTTCATCCGCTTCACCACTAACTTCCATCCGCCATTCAAATACACCTAGACCATTTCCGACACTTCCCTACCATTTATTGACCTCACTATCTCCATTGCAGGTGCTAGACTTCTGACCAACATTTACTACAAACCCACTGACTCCCATGGCTATCTAGACTTCTTCCCACCTTGCATCCTGTAAGGACTCCATCCCCTACTCCCAATTCCTCCGTGTATGCCGCATCTGCTCCCAGGATGAGGTGTTCCACACCAGGGCATCGGAAATGTCCTCATTCTTCAGGGAACGGGGGTTTCCCCTCCCGTACTATAGATGAGGCTCTCACCAGGGTCTCTTCAATACCCCGTAACCCTGCTCTCTCTCCCCATCCCCCCACTCGGAACAAGGCCAGAGTCCCCCTAGTCCTCACCTTTCACCCACTAGCCGTCACATACAACAAATAGTCCTCCGTCATTTTCGCCAGCTCCAACGTGACCCCACCACTCGCCACATCTTCTCATCTCCCCCTCCGGTCTGCTTTCTGCAAAGACCGCTCCCTCCGTAACTCCCTGGTCAATTCTTCCCTTCCCTCCCGCACCAGCCCCTCCCCGGGCACTTTCCCTTGCAACCGCAAGAGATGCTACACTTGTCGCTTTACCTCCCCCCTCGACTCCATTCGACCCAAGCAGTCGTTCCAGGTGCGACAGATGTTCACCTGCACCTCCTCGAACTTCATCTATTGCATCCGCTGCACTCGGTAGGACCAAGCGTAGGCTTTGCGATCGTTTCGTCGAACAACTCCGCTCGGTCCGCATTAACCAACCTTATCTCCCTGTGGCTCAGCACTTCAACTCCCCCTCCCATTCCAAATCCGACCTTTCTGCCCTGGGCCTCCTCCATGGCCAGAGTGAGCACCACCAGAAATTGGAGGAGCATCACCACATATTCCGCTTGGGCAGTTTGCACCCTGGCGGCATGAACATTGACCTCCAATTTCTGGTAGCCCTTGCTGCCTCCTCCCCTTTTCAGCTCTCCCTCAACCCCCTGGCTCCTCCTCTTTTTTTCTCCTTTCTTCTCCCCCCCCCCAACCATACATCAGTCTGAAGAAGGGTTTTGGCCCGAAACATTGCCTATTTCCTTCGTCCCATAGATGCTGCTGCACCCGCTGAGTTTCTCCAGTGCTTTTGTTTGACAACTGTACATTGATGGGTCTCCCTCGATATCTTTCTCTCAGCCAGATATCTGTACACTGACTGATGTCTCTCACTACCCCTCTCCCAGAGGGGATATGTGTGAACTGCCTGGTGTCTCTCAGTCCCTCCCTCTCTCTCGGGATATATGTACACTGACTCTGCGAGTCCGCGCTGACCTCCACACACTAACACTACGCTGCACACAAGAGGAATTTTTTTAACATTTCACGCCAAGCCAATTAACCTACAAACCCGTACGTCTTTGGAATGTGGGAGAAACGGAACATAGAAACATAGAAGTAGGTGCAGGAGTAGACAATTCGGCCCTTCGAGCCTGCACCACCATTCAATATAATCATGGCTGATCATCCAACTCAGTATTCTGCACCTGCCTTCTCTCCATACCCCCTGATTCCTCTAGCCACAAGGGCCATATCTAAGTCCCTCTTCAATATAGCCAATGAACTAGCCTCAACTACTTTCTGTGGCAGAGAATTCCAGTCTGCTGAACCTTCTGTGTACTCCCTCTATGGCAAGAATGTCTTTCCTCAGATTAAGAGACCAAAACTGTATGCAATACTACAGGTGTGGTCTCAGCAAGGCCCAGTACAACAGCAGTAGAACCTCCCTGCTCCTATACTCAAATCCTTTTGCTATGAATCCAAACATACCATTCGCTTTCTTCACGTACAGTTTTGCGTACAGTTTTGGTCTCCTAATCGTAGGAAAGACATTCTTGCCATAGCGGGAGTACAGAGAAGGTTCACCAGACTGATTCCTGGGATGGCACGACTTCCATATGAAGAAAGACTGGATAGACTCGGCTTTGTACTCGCTGGAATTTAGAAGATTGAGGGGTGATCTCATAGAGACTTACAAAATTCTTAAGGGGTTAGACAGGCTAGATGCAGGAAGATTGTTCCCGATGTTGGGGAAGTCCAGGACAAGGGGTCACAGTTTAAGGATAAGGGGGAAGTCTTTTAGGACCGAGATGAGAAAATCGTTTTTCACACAGGGAGTGGTGAATCTGTGGAATTCTCTGCCACAGAAGGTAGTTGAGGCCAGTTCGTTGGCCATATATAAGAGAGAGTTGGATGTGGCCCTTGTGGCTGAAGGGATCAGGGGGTATGGAGAGAAGGCAGGTACAGGATACTGAGTTGGATGATCAGCCATGATCATATTGAATGGCGGTGCAGGCTCGAAGGGTTGAATGGCCTGCTCCTGCACCTAACTTCCATGTTTCTATGTTTCTATGTATCACTGCCTGCTGCACCTGCATGCCTACTTTCAATGACTGGTGTACCATGACACCCAGGTCTCGTTGCATCTCCCCTTTTCCTAATCAGCCAACGTTCAGATAATAGTCTACCCTCCTGTTTTTGCCGCCAAAGTGGATAACCTCACATTTATCCACATTATACTGCATCTGCCATGCATTTGCCCACTCACCTAACCTATCCACGTCACCTTGCAGCCTCCTAGCATCCTCCTCACAGCTAACACTGCCCCCCAGCTTCGTGTCATCCGCAAACCTGGAGATGTTGCATTCAATTCCCTCATTCAGATCATTAATATATATTGTAAATAGCTGGGGACCCAGCACTGAGTCTTGCGGTACCCCACTAGTCACTGCCTGCCATTCTGAAAAGGACCCGTTTACTCCTACTCTTTGCTTCCTATCTGCCAGCCAGTTCTCTATCCACATCAATACTGAACCCCCAATACCGTGTGCTTTAAGTTTGTATACTAATCTCTTATGTGGGACCTTGTCGAAAGCCTTCTGAAAGTCCAGATATAACACATCCACAGGTTCTCCCTTATCCACTCTACTAGTTACATCCTCGAAAAATTCTATAACATTTGTCAGACATGATTGACCTTTCATAAATTCATGCTGACTTTGTCCAATGATTTCACCACTTTCCAAATGTGCTGCTATCCCATCTTTAATAACGGACTCTAGCATTTCCCCCACTACCGATGTTAGACTAACTGGACATTTTTCACACAGATTAAATAAAATATAAAGCACAATATAAAAACCACAACGGTGGCTGCAAGGTGACTTGGATAGGTTGGGTGAGTGGGCAAATGCATGGCAGATGCAGTATAATGTGGATAAATGTGAGGTTATCCACTTTGGCGGCAAAAACAGGAGTATAGACTATTACCTGAACGGTGGCCGATTAGGAAAAAGGGAGATGCAACGAGACCTGGGTGTCATGGTACACCGGACATTCGGAAAAAGCGGGTAAGAGGTTTCAGCTGGCTCGAAGGGCTGAATGGCCTCCTCCTGCACCTATTTTCTAATTTGGAGAATGGTGATGATTTAGACCACAGATACAAGAGACAATAGTCAGAGGGTGGTTAATCTGTGGAATTCTTTGCCACAGAAGGCTGTGGAGGCAAATGGATATTTTTAAGGCTGAGATAGATCGATTCTTGATCACTACAGGTGTCAGGGGTTATTGGGAGAATGCAGAAGAATGGGGTAGAGAGAGAACGATAGATCAACCATGATTGTAATGGTAGAGTAGAGTTGATGAATGAAAATTCCCACAACTGCATTTGTAGGATTCAAACTCATTTTATTGCGTGCTGTCCTGGGCACCTTTCTGTAGAGGTTGGCATGTTGGCACTGCAGTAGAATTGCTGCCTTACAGCGACAGAGACCCGTGTTCGATTCTGACGACAGGAGCTGTTTGTACAGATTTGTATGATCTCCCCGTGAGCGCGTGGGTTTTCTCCGGGTGCTGCGGTTTCCTCACGCACTACAAAGATGGTCGAGGGGAGGGGGGAGTGTCTGTAGCCTGTCTCCTTATCATCATTACTTTTTTGCATATCTATCGTTCAATTGTTCTGATCGCCCTATATCAATGTGTTTATCTCTCATTCCCCTTTCCACTGAGTCTGAAGAAGGTTCTTGATCAGAAATATCACCTATACCTTTTATCAGGAGATGCTGCCTGACCCGCTGAGTTACTCCAGATTTTTGTGTCTAACTTTTGTTTTCAACCAGCATCTGCAGTTCCCTCCTACCCAATTCTGTATCGTTAGCTTGTTCCCACCCCCCCCCCCCCCCCCCCCAGTGCTAAACTACCCCCGAGCCCTCAGCTCCACCCAACTTTTGACTTTATAGATACAGCACGGAAACAGGTCCTTCGGCCCACCAAGTCCACACCATCCAGCGATCACCCCATACGTCTAGCACTGTCCTACACATGAAAGACAATTTACAATTACTGAAGCCAATTAACTTACAAACTTGCATGTCTTTGGGATGCAGGAGGGAACCAGAGCACCTGGAGCAAGCCCATGCAGTCACACAGAGTGAGTACAAACTCTGTACACACAGCACCCTTAGTCAGGATCAAACCCAGGCTTCAGGCGCTGTAAGGCAGCAACTCTACTAAAGGATGGTAGGTGTATAGATTGAGCTGCTGGAGGAGGTCGTTGAGTTTGGTACTATCACGATGGTTATGAAACATTTGGACAGCTACAAGGATTGGGTAGGTGTTGAGGGATATGGGCCAAATGCAGGCAGGTGGGTCCAGTTTAGATGGGGCATGTTGGTTGGTGTGGGCAAGTTGGGCTGAAGCGCCCATTTCCACGCTGGATGACTGTGACTTGAGTTGAGCTGGGTTTACAATGTACAATTATACCAAAGTATATTAACCTACTAACCAGGAAAAACCCAAGCAGCTCACGGGGAGAACATACAAATTCCGTACAGACACCACCTGTTGTCAGGATCGAACCCGAGTCTCTGACACTATAAGGCAGCAACTCTATCGTCATGCCATTTCTTGGAAATTGGATAATATGGACAGATAGCATCTTTTGCACAAGCAATACACGAGAGACAGGGGATGCAAGGTGAGGCAATTTGCGCTGAATGGGAACTATGTCTGGTTCGTGAATGAACCCATTACTGCCCCTGTCTATCAATATTAACCAGTAGTTTATAATGACAAGGCAGAAAGAAGAAGCATGGAGACCGGTGTTCATGTGCTCTCGACAAATGGAACAAACGGAAGCCATTTCACTGCAGTTGTTCAGGAGGGTGGGGCAAGCAGGGAGAATTGAAGTTGAACATAGAAAATGACCCGTCGGATCACGTTAATGCTATGTTAATCACGTAGAATTAACGTAGCGGGAATGACATAACTCGTAACGCTAATGGCAGGTACTTCGGGAAACTTGTCAACATGATGAAAGATTTCCACGAGTCAAATTTACACTTGAAGTAAAAAAATTTAAACTTTTAAACTCATTGTAAGAACATAGCAGCCCGTGAGTTTACCGTAGTGACTCGTGAGTCTACCGTGGCCACACTCTCTAACTCTCCGGACAGGCAGCATCTCTGGAGAGAAGGAATGGGTGATGGGATGACGTTTCCAAAATTCTGCTGCTTCTTTGTGTTACTCCAGCACTGTGTGTTCACTTTTTGTCAACCAGCATCTGCCCTTTCTTGTGTATGACATTATTTGTATCCGTGGCAGTTGATTGTCGCTCCCTTCAGTTTTCCTGGGGGTCGGGACTGGAGTTGGGAGGGAAAGGTGTGGGTGTGGGGGGGGGGGGGGGGGGGGGTGCGCGGGGAGGGGATGGGAGTGGGGGGAGTGGGTGTTGGGCTGACTTAGTATGGGAGACAAGTGTAGGAGAGGTGTACTGACTGTTTGAGCAGACGCTTTGGTAGTGATTGCCCATGGGGTTCACTGTCGAGGACTTCATAATGCAGAGAGCATTATAAACAGTTGCCACAACAAACGATTTTGTGTGGATCTGGTATATCTGGGTATTGAAGGCGCTTCTGGTCTGCAGTGTGCAATAGTCACCAAAATACATTGCATCTTTAGAAAGGAAACTTACAAAACATGTCAAATGCACGCCGTCCAAGTTGGTGTCTTGGAATAGACCTATTTGCCGGCATGTGGCCCATAGCCCTCTAAACCCTTCCCATCCATTTATCTGTCGTTATTAACCTAAAAAAAAATTAAGTCTACGTGAGCCGCTTCAGTTTCCTTGGTCCAACTTAGAGAGAAGTCTCCCCCCTTTCCAGGGTTAATCGCTCCACTGTTTATAATGCTCTCTGCATGATGAAGTCCTGGACAGTGAACCCCAAAGGCAATCACTAACAAAGTGTCTGCCCACACAGTCAGTACACCTCTCGCACACTTGTCTCCCGCAGTAAGTCACCCCAACCCCCCCCTCCCCCTCCCCCCACTCACCCTCACCTGCCCTCCCAACTCCAGTCCCGTCCCGACCCCCTGGGAAACTGAAGGGAGCGACAATCAACTGCCACGGATACAAATAATGTCATACACAAGAAAGGGCAGATGCTGGTTGACAAAAATGAACACACAGTGCTGGAGTAACACAAAGACGCAGCAGAATTTTGGAACCGTCATCCCGTCACCCATTCCTTCTCTCCAGAGATGCTGCCTGTCTGGTGCGTTAAAGAGTGCCCACGGTAGACTTACGAGTCACTACGGTAAACTCACGGCTACTACGTTCTTACAACGAGTTTAAAAGTTACAAATTTTTACTTCATGTGTAAATTTGACTCGTGGAAATCTTTCATCATGTTGAAAGATTTTCACGAGTTAACAAGTTTCCCGAGTACCTGTCGTTAGTGTTACGAGTTCCGACATTCCCGCTATGTTAATTCTACGTGATTACCATGAGTTTGATTTGTTTTAAACTCGGGATCACTCGTGGGTGGACTCACACCGTGAGACAGGGGGTTTATACTTAAATTTTGAAAACAGACAACAGTCCCTACAGTGAACATGTGGATCACAAACATGTCCGAGACACTACATTTGGAAAACATTAGGCTTGCCTTGGCGACAAAACCAGATCAATTTCTCAAGATGGACACTCTTCACCGAATTCTTACAAGAATGGCATGGTGCAACACAAATTTAAATTTAAATCCGATGCTGGGTTGGGTGAGATGGGCGGGGGTGGCGGAGGGGGACGAGGAGCAGGTATATCTCCATCTAGGAAAAAGGGAGATGCAACGAGACCTGGGTGTCATGGTACACCGGACATGCGGAAAAAGCGGGTAAGAGGTTTCAGCGGGTTAGCGGTGCTGGCTCGAAGGGCTGAATGGCCTCCTACTGCACCTATTTTCTAATTTTCTATGTTTCTATGAGTTGAGGGCATGGAGAATGGTGATGATTTAGACCACAGATACAAGAGGCAATAGTCAGAGGGTGGTGAATCTGTGGAATTCTTTGCCACAGAAGGCTGTGGAGGCCAATGGATATTTTTAAGGCTGAGATCGATCGATTCTTGATTACTACGGGTGTCAGGGATTATGGGGAGAATGCAGAAGAATGGGGTAGAGAGAGAAAGATAGATCAACCATGATTGTAATGGTAGAGTAGAGTTGATGAATGAAAATTCCCACAACTGCATTTGTGGGATTCAAACTCATTTTATTGTGTGCTGTCCTGGGCACCTTTCTGTAGAGGTTGGCATGTTGGCACTGCAGTAGAATTGCTGCCTTACAGCGACAGAGACCCGTGTTCGATCCTGACGACAGGAGCTGTTTGTACAGATTTGTATGATCTCCCCGTGAGCGCGTGGGTTTTCTCCGGGTGCTGCGGTTTCCTCACGCACTACAAAGATGGTGGAGGGGAGGGGGGAGTGTCTGTAGCCTGTCTCCTTATCATCATTACTTTTTTGCATATCTATCGTTCAATTGTTCTGATCGCCCTATATCAATGTGTTTATCTCTCATTCCCCTTTCCACTGAGTCTGAAGAAGGTTCTTGATCAGAAATATCACCTATACCTTTTATCAGGAGATGCTGCCTGACCTGCTGAGTTACTCCAGCTTTTTGTGTCTAACTTCTGTTTTGAACCAGCATCTGCAGTTCATTCCTACCCAGTTCTGTATCGTTAGCTTGTTCCCCCCCCCCCCCCCCCCCCCCCCCCCCCCCCCCCCGTGCCAAACTACCCCCGAGCCCTCAGCTCCACCCAACTTTTGACTTTATAGATACAGCACGGAAACAGGTCCTTCGGCCCACCAAGTCCACACCGTCCAGCAATCACCCCATACGTCTAGCACTGTCCTACACACGAAAGACAATTTACAATTACTGAAGCCAATTAACTTACAAACTTGCATGTCTTTGGGATGCAGGAGGGAACCAGAGCACCTGGAGCAAGCCCATGCAGTCACACAGAGTAAGTACAAACTCTGTACACACAGCACCCGTAGTCAGGATCAAACCCAGGCTTCAGGCGCTGTAAGGCAGCAACTCTACTAAAGGATGGTAGGTGTATAGATTAAGCTGCTGGAGGAGGTCGTTGAGTTTGGTACTATCACGATGGTTATGAAACATTTGGACAGCTACAAGGATTGGGTAGGTGTTGAGGGATATGGGCCAAATGCAGGCAGGTGGGTCCAGTTTAGATGGGGCATGTTGGTTGGTGTGGGCAAGTTGGGCCGAAGCGCCCATTTCCACGCTGGATGACTGTGACTTGAGTTGAGCTGGGTTTACAATGTACAATTATACCAAAGTATATTAACCTACTAACCAGGAAAAACCCAAGCAGCTCACAGGGAGAAGATACAAATTCCGTACAGACACCACCTGTTGTCAGGATCGAACCCGAGTCTCTGGCGCTGTAAGGCAGCAACTCTACCGTCGTGCCACTTCTTGTAAATTGGATAATATGGACAGATAGCACCTTTTGCACAAGCAATACACGAGAGACAGGGGATGCAAGGAGAGGCAATTTGCGCTGAATGGGAACGGTGTCTGGTTCGTGAATGAACGCATTACTGCCCCTGTATATCAATAGTAACCAGTAGATTATAATGACAAGGCAGAAAGAAGAAGCACGGAGACCGGTGTTCATGTGCTCTCGACAAATGGAACAAACGGAAGCCATTTCACTGCAGTTGTTCAGGAGGGTGGGGGCGAGCAGGGAGAATTGAAGTTGAACATAGTGAAGTTTCAGATTCAGAGACATAGTAACATAGAAAAATAGGTGCAGGAGAAGGCCATTCTGCTTTTCGAGCCAGCACTGCCTTTCAATATGATCATGGCTGATCATCTAAAATCAGTACCCCGTTCCTGCTTTTTCCCCCATACCTTTTGATTCCTTTAGCCCTAAGAGCTAAATCTAACTTTCTTGAAAACATCCAGGGAATTGGCCTCTACTGGCTTCTGTAGCAGAGGATACCACAGGTTCACAACTCTCTGGGTGAAGAAGTTGTTCTTCATCTCAGTCCTAAATGGCCTCCCCCTTATTCTTACACTGTGACCCCTGGGTTCTGGACCACCCCAACATTAGGACCATTGTTCCTGCATCTAGCCTGTCCAATCGTTTAAGAATTTTATGTTTCTCTCAGATCCCCTCTCCTTCTAAATTTCAGTGAATACATGCTATTTACGTTCTTTACTGCCTGCTGCACCTGCGTGCTTTCTTTCAGTGACTCATGTACAAGCACACCCAGGTCTTGTTGCACTTCCCCTTTTCCCAACGACACCATTCCGATAATAATCTACCATCCTGTTCTTGCCACCAAAGTGGATAACCTCACATTGTTCCACATTATACTGCATCTGCCATGCATCTGTCCACTCACCTAACCTGGTGACTAAATTAGAGCACATGGTATTGGGGGTAGGGTGTTGACATCGACAGAAAATTGGTTGGCAGACCGGAAGCAAAGAGTAAGAGTGAACGGGTCCTTTTCAGAATGGCAGGCAGTGTCAAGTGGGGTGCCGCAAGGTTCGGTGTTGGGGACACAACTGTTTACCATATATATTAATGATTTGGAAGAGGGAATTAGGGGCAACACTAGCAAGTCTGTGGATGACACAAAGCTGGGTGGCAGTGTGAACTGTGAAGAGGATGTTAGGAGGTTGCAGGGTGACCTGGACAGGTCGAGTGAGTGGGCAGATGCGTGGCAGATGCAGTATAATATAGATAAATGTGAGGTTATCTAATTTGGTGGTAAAAACAAGGGGGCAGATTATTATCTCAATGGGATTAGGTTAGGTAAGGGGGGGGGGGGGGGTGCAGCGAGACCTGGGCATCCTTGTACACTGGTCACTGAAAGTTGGCTTACAGGTTCAGCAGGCAGTGAAGAAAGGTAATGGAATGTTGGCCTTCATAACAAGAGGATTTCAGTACAGGAGTAAAGAGGTTCTTCTGCTGTTGTATAGGGCTCTGGTGAGATCACATCTGGAGTATTGTGTGCAGTTTTGGTCTCCTAATTTGAGGAAGGACATCCTTGTGATTGAGGCAGTGCAGCGTAGGTTCACGAGATTGATCCCTGGGATGGCGGGACTGTCTTATGAGGAAAGATTGAAAAGGCTTGAATTCACTGGAGTTTAGAAGGATGAGGGGGATCTTATAGAAACATATAAAATTATAAAAGGTACACAAAAAGCTGGAGAAACTCAGCGGGTGCAGCAGCATCTAAGGAGCGAAGGAGATAGGCGAAGGAGAAGAAGGGTCTCGACCCGAAACGTCGCCTATCTCCTTCGCTCCTTAGATGCTGCTGCACCCGCTGAGTTTCTCCAGCTTTTTGTGTACCCTCGATTCTCCAGCATCTGCAGTTCCTTCTTTAAAATTATAAAAGGACTGGACAAGCTAGATGCAGGACAAATGTTCCCAATGTTGGGCGAGTCCAGAACCAGGGGCCACAGTCTCAGAATAGAGGAGAGGTCATTTAAGACTGAGGTGAGGAAAAACGTTTTCACCCAGAGAGTTGTGAATTTATGGAATTCCCTGCCAAAGAGGGCAGTGAAGGCCAAGTCACTGGATGGATTTAAGAGAGAGTTAGATAGAGCTCTAGGGGCTAGTGGAGTCAAGGGATATGGGGAGAAGGCAGGCATGGGTTATTGATAGGGGACGATCAGCCATGATCACAATGAATGGCGGTGCTGGCTCGAAGAGCCAAATGGCCTCCTCTTGCACTTTCTATGTTTCTCTGTAACCTATCCATGTCACCCTGCAGCCTCATAGCATCCTCATCGCAGCTCACACTGCCACCCAGCTTTGTGTCATCCGCAAACTTGGACATGCCACATTTTCTTTACAGCTGCTATCGGCCAACTGAACCATCCTACCACAACCAGAGAGCAGTGCTGAACTGCTATCTACCTCATTGGTGACCCTCAGACTCTCCTTGTTCAGACTTTAATGGCTTAACCTTGCACTAAATGTTATTCCCTTATCTTGAATCTATACACTGTAATGGCTCGAATGTAATCATGCGTTGTCTTTCTGCTGATGGGATAGCTCACAACAAAAGCTTTCCACTGTACCTCAGTACACGTGACATTAAACTAAAGTGAACTGGACTGTTTTGTTTTGCATACAATCCAGTAACATCATGCAGACTTCACCAAGGCAGTGCACCAGAGTCATAGAGTGATACAGCGTGGAAACAGGCCCTTTGACCCAACTTGCCCACATCAGGCAACATGTCCCAGCTACAGTCGTCCCACCTGCCTGCGCCTGGTCCATATTCCTCCAAACCTATGCTATTCATGTACCTGTCTAACTGTTTCGTAAATGTTGGGATAGTCCCTGCCTCAACGACCTCCGCTGGCAGCTTGCTCCATCCACCCACCACCCTTTGTGTGAAAAAGTTACCCCTCAGAGTCCCATTAAATCTTTTCTCCTTCATCTTAAACTTGTGTTCTCTATTCCTCGACTCACCTACTGTGGGCAAGAGACCCGGTGCGTCTAAATCCCCATGATCACACACAGAAGACATTGCACGTTCGACTTTAGAGACAAAGTGTGGAAACAGCCCTCTAAGCCCTTGCCAACCAACGATCACTAGCGTACACTTGCACCATCAGTCTGAAGAAGGGTTTCGGCCCGAAACGTTGCCTATTTCCTTCGCTCCATAGATGCTGCTGCACCCGCTGAGTTTCTCCAGCATTTTTGTGTACCTGCACTATCCTACACCCTGGGGACAATTTTTACAATTTTACAGAAGGCAATTAACGGAGGAAACTGGGGCACCCGGAGAAAACCCACGCAGATCATGGGAAGACCATACAAACTCTGTACAGACAGCACCCTTAGGCAGTATCGAAGCCAGAGTCTCTGAAGCTTTAAGTCAGCAACTATATCTCTGCCCCAATGTGCTGCCGTTCAGTTTAGTTTATTGTCACGTTACCAAGGTACAGTGAAAAGCTTTTGTCGTGTGCCAACCAGTCAGCGGAAAGACAATACACAATTACAATCGGGCCATCCACAGTGTATAGATATAACATTTAGTGCAAGGTAAAGTCCAGTAACAGGGCAGGCAATCGCTGGTCGGTGCAGGTGGTGCATCTGTGGAACTCTTTGCCACTGTGGAGGCTAAATCAATGGATATTTTTAAGGCAGAGATTGATAGATTCCTGATTAGCACGGGTATCGGGGGTTATTGGGAGAAGGCAGGAGAATGGGGTTAGAAGGGTGAGATAGATCAGACATGATTGAATGGCAGAGTAGACGATGGGCGAATGGGCTAATTCTGCTCCTATCACTTATGAACCGATGAATCTGTGGCCCAAAGTGCCTGTTTCCGCTCTGTATCTCTAAACTAACCAAAAAGGCTTATCAAGAAAGTCTGCCTGGACCTACCTATTCTCTCTGTTTGCAAACACTTTAATTCCCATCCCATTCCCACACTGACCTTTCTGCCCATTGTGAGTGACGCTCCACGCAAATTGGAGGAACAGCATCTCATATTTCACTTGGGGAGCTTGAATATTGATTTCTCTAACTTGTGAAGAAGTTGTTCTTCATCTCAGTCCTAAATGGCCTCCCCCTTATTCTTACACTGTGACCCATGGTTCTGGACTCCCCCAACATCAGGACCATTTTTCCTGCATCTAGCCTGTCCAATCTTTTAAGAATTTTATATGTTTCTCTCAGATCACCTCTCATCCTTCTAAATTTCAGTGAATACATGCTATTTATGTTCTTCACTGCCTGCTGCACCTGCATGCTTTCTTTCAGTGACTCATGTACAAGCACACCCAGGTCTTGATGCACTTCCCCTTTTCCCAACTTGACACCATTCCGATAATAATCTACCAAATGGAATGAATTTAGTGTTTAATTTCCATAAATTAATGGCCATTTTAATCATCTTGCGAGTGGGATTTTGTGGAACGCGATCGTTTGGAACGTTGCGGTTTGCGATGAATATAAACTCCATATCGGCAGGAAAAACTGCCGGTTCGTATGGGGCCTAAATCACCTTTTCACAACGTAAAATTTGGATTAAAGTAATCCTAAGAAGCACGTTTATATGTAAAACAAACGGCTTATCTTTATCTGTCCGTACGGGAGATCCGTCCCGTTGTCGGCGTTGACGGTGTTAGAAGTCGATTTTTATTTTACTCCAGCAATTAAATTATCCAGCAATGTTTAAAAAAAACTTGATAAAACGGATGTCAGAGCGACTTGTCTGCAGCAGCTAAACAGCCTGAGAAAGATCAACTCCGACAGGCAGGAAAAAACAACATTTTAATCCCGCCCCCCTCTCAAAGGCGCGCACACGGCCAGTGGCAGAACTGCAGCACTGCTGAAGGTAAGTTTTGTAACATACCTACAAATAGATTCAATTATGCCATATTTGGCAATATTCATCCTAATTTAAGACATAACTATTTAGTTTGTAGACTGCACACTGGAAAATGTTTGTATTGAACCCGTGTGTGTGGTGCAGTAAGGCAGTAGCTCCACCGCTGCGCCACCGTGCCGTGTCCTTACGCTCCATGTGCCTGTATTATTACTTTGTTCCAGCTGCTGCCTTGGGCCATGTTCAAGTCAAATTCAAGAACAACAGATAGAGCAAAGGTGAGGATACAGAGTCTGAGTATAGTTCGACACGGTGATGCAGCGGTAGCGTTGCTGCCTCACAGCGACAGCGACCCGGGTTCAATCCTGACTACGGGTGCTGTCGGTACGGAGTTTACACGATCTCCCCGTGACTGCGAGGGTTTTCCACAGGTGCTTCGGATCCTCCCACATTCCAAAGACGTGCCAGTTTGTAGGTTAATTGGCTTCAGTAAAGATTGTACATTGTCCCGAATGTGTGTAGGATGGTGCTAGTGTGCGGGGTGATCGCTGGTCAGCACAGCCTGGGCACAGTGGGCCGAAGGGCCTGTTTCCTCGCAATATCTCTAAAATAAAATTAACTATGTAATGTTTTTCTTCGAATATTCACTCTCTCTCAGAGGAGGGAAGCAGGTGAGAGAGATAAGGAGGGGAGGGTGTAGAGAAGGAAGTGGAGAGAGAGAGGGGAAGAGTGGGAATGAGAGAATGGATGGGAAGGGTTTAGAGGGCTATGGGCCACATGCAGGCAAATAGGTCTATTCCAAGACACCAACTTGGACGGCGTGCATTTGACATGTTTTGTAAGTTTCCTTTCTAAAGATGCAAAGGCAGAGAGAGTAGCGGGAGCAGATTGTGAGGGAGATGGAGAAAGAGTGTGAGTGGGGGAGGTTTGAAGTGGCGTTTTAGTATAGGGGCTGAAATCTTTTCTAAAATACTGAAAATAAAATTGGACCCCAACATAAAATTGATCTCAGTAGGTATGCCAGAGGCCTGTTCTGAGCTAACATTATTTCAAAGATGTTTCCTTAACTATGGCCTGATAACAGCGAAAAAACTACTGGCCCTGTCTCACGGCGCGAGTCCACCCACGAGTGATCCCGAGTTTAAAACAAATCAAACTCGTGGTAATCACGTAGAATTAACGTAGCGGGAATGACAGAACTCGTAACGCTAACGACAGGTACTCGGGAAACTTGTTCACTCGTGAAAATCTTTCAACATGATGAAAGATTTCCACGAGTCAAATTTACACTTGAAGTAAAAAAATTTAAACTTTTAAACTCATTGTAAGAACATAGCAGCCCGTGAGTTTACCGTAGTGACTCGTGAGTCTACCGTGGCCACACTCTAACTCACCGGACAGGCAGCATCTCTGGAGAGAAGGAATGGGTGATGGGATGATGCTTCCAAAATTCTGCTGCTTCTTTGTGTTACTCCAGCACTGTGTGCTCACTTTTTGTCAACCAGCATCTGCCCTTTCTTGTGTATGACATTATTTGTATCCGTGGCAGTTGATTTGCGGCTCCCTTCAGTTTTCCTGGGGGTCAGGACTGGAGTTGGAGGGAAAGGTGTGGGGGTGGGGGAGGGGGTGCGCAGGGAGGGGAGGGGAGTGGGGGGAGTGGGTGTTGGGCTGACTTAGTACGGGAGACAAGTGTAGGAGAGGTGTACTGACTGTGTGAGCAGACACTTTGGTAGTGATTGCCCATGGGGTTCACTGTCGAGGACTTCATAATGCAGAGAGCATTATAAACAGTTGCCGCAAAAAACGATTTTGTGTGGATCTGGTATATCTGGGTATTGAAGGCGCTTCTGGTCTGCAGTGTGCAATAGTCACCAAATTACACTGCATCTTTAGAATGGAAACTTACAAAACATGTCAAATGCACGCCGTCCAAGTTGGTGTCTTGGAATAGACCTATTTGCCGGCATGTGGCCCATAGCCCTCTAAACCCTTCCCATCCATTTATCTGTCGTTATTAACCTAAAAAAATATTAAGTCTACGTGAGCCTGCTTCAGTTTCCTTGGTCCAACTCAGAGAGAAGTCTCCCCCCTTTCCAGGGTTAATCGCTCCACTGTTTATAATGCTCTCTGCATGATGAAGTCCTGGACAGTGAACCCCAAAGGCAATCACTAACAAAGTGTCTGCCCACACAGTCAGTACACCTCTCGCACACTTGTCTCCCGCAGTAAGTCACCCCAACCCCCCCCCCCCCCCACTCCCCTCCCCTCCCCCCACTCACCCTCACCTTTCCCTCCCAACTCCAGTCCCGTCCCGACCCCCTGGGAAACTGAAGGGAGCGACAATCAACTGCCACGGATACAAATAATGTCATACACAAGAAAGGGCAGATGCTGGTTGACAAAAAGTGAACACACAGTGCTGGAGTAACACAAAGACGCAGCAGAATTTTGGAAACGTCATCCCGTCACCCATTCCTTCTCTCCAGAGATGCTGCCTGTCTGGTGAATTAAAGAGTGCCCACGGTAGACTCACGAGTCACTACAGTAAACTCCCGGCTACTACGTTCTTACAACGAGTTGAAAAGTTTAAAATTTTTACTTCATGTGTAAATTTGACTCGTGGAAATCTTTCATCATGTTGAAAGATTTTCACGAGTTAACAAGTTTCCCGAGTACCTGTCGTTAGCGTTACGAGTTCCGACATTCCCGCTATGTTAATTCTACGTGATTACCATGAGTTTGATTTGTTTTAAACTCGGGATCACTCGTGGGTGGACTCACACCGTGAGACAGGGGGTTTATACTTAAATTTTGAAAACAGACAACAGTCCCTACAGTGAACATGTGGATCACAAACATGTCCGAGACACTGCATTTGGAAAACTTTAGGCCTGCCTTGGCAAAAAAAACCAGATCAATTTCTCAAGACATGGACACTCTTCACCGAATTCTTACAAGAATAGCATGGTGCCACACAAATTTAAATTTAAATCCGATGCTGGGTTGGGTGAGATGGGCGGGGGGGTGGCGGGTGGGGACGAGGGGCAGGTATATCTCCATCTTTCTTTTTCTTTTTTCTTATTTCTGTATTTTTCAGCCACGCTACTTTGGTAGTTTAGGGGTCTTTTCTTTGTTCTTTTTCGAGCTGCCTTTTCACTTTTCACTTTTTCCCTTTCTTGTTCTCTTTTTCTTCTTTTTTCGTTTTCAGGTAATAGGTTAAAAGTGAAACTGTACAATAATTGTATAATCTTAGATGCTGAATGTTTTATCTTTTTGCTTCTAATAAAAATTAAAATAAATAAAAATAAAAAAGTATAGGGGCTGAAATGTCCTTTTCCTGCTGCCCATTGGTCTCATAATGTCAGCAAACTGTCGTTGAGGCACGTCACCTTGCTCTCTATACTAAAGGTCCCATTGCAGTCCTGAGGGAGTGCAGCGCTCTTGGCCATGGTGTTTGTCAGGTGTGATTTGGGGGTGGAGGTTGGGTAGTCAAAGTGTCAAACAGCACGGAAATAGGCCCTTCCGCCTCACATTTATGTCCACCAAGATGTTTAAATGAGCTGGTCCCATCAGCTCGCATTTGGCCCATATCCTTCTAAGCTTCTCCTATACATGAACCTGTTCAAATGCCTTTTAAACACTGTATTTGTACCCACCATTGCAGTTACCTATGGCAGCTCATTCCATATACCCATTGCAATTTGTGTGAAAACATTGTCCCTTGGGTCCTAATTAAATCTCTTCCCACTTACCTTAAATCTGTGCTCTCTAGTTTTAGAGATGGGGAGCCTCCAAGAATGAAGAGGGACCATTGGTGATGACATTGAACACTTTGTAACTTTGTCAGCGCTCTACACATGGCCACTCTTTGCATTCTTTCCAAGACCACGAGACATCGCAGCAAATTGTGAATGTAGCCCAGACCATCTCACAAACCAACTTCCCTTCCATTAACTCCATTTATACCTCACACTGCCTTGACAAGGCCAGCAGCATAATCAAAGATGAGTTACACTCTGGCCACTCCCTCTCCCATCGGACAGAAGGTATAGGTGTGAAAACACACACCAACAGATTCAGGGACTGTTTCTTCCCAGCTGTGATCAGGCAACTGGATCATCCTATCACAACCACAGAGCAGTCCTGGACTACTATCTATCTCATTGGTGACGCTCGGACTATCTTTGATCGGACTTTACAAGCTTTACCTTGCACTAAACGTTATTCCCATATACAGTGTATATGGCTGGATTGTAATCAGGTATTGTCTTTCTGGTGACTAGTGAGCATGCAACAAAAGCTTTTCACTGTACCTCGTTACATGTGACAGTGAACTCGACTCAGATACTCCATGGATAGGCACAACATGCTGGAGTAAGTCAACGGGTCAGGCAGCATCTCTGGAGAAAAGGAATAGGTGACAATTTGGGTCAAGACCCTTCTTCATACTTTGTATATAGAATGCAAAACAAAGAATGTCACTGAGACATGTCACATGTGATAACATTCATTGATGGGCCGAATGGCCTAATTCTGCTTCTATTACTCATGAACTCATGTCCTTCTCCAGAGATGGTGCCTGACCCGTTGAGCTACTCCAGCACTTCACACTCTCCCTTCGCCTCCATTCCTTTCCTACCCACAGCTACCTACACACCACACATCTCCTCCCTCCTCTCTTCCCTCCATCCTTCCCCAGTCCTCACCACTCTCCACCTCTTTTCTCCCTTCCACCCATTCATATGTTATGTCAGAGGAGCAGAAGTAGACCATTCGGCCCATCGAGTCTAATCCATCATACTATCATGGCTGATCTGACTTCCCTCTCAAACTCATTATCCTGGCTTCTCCCCATAACCTCTGACACCCTAATGTCCCTGTCCCACTTAGGAAACCTGAACGGAAACCTCTGGAGACTTAGCGCTCGGAAACCTTGGGTGGGGCGCAAAGTCTCCAGAGGTTTCCGTTCAGGTTTCCTAAGTGGGACAGGGGCATTACACATCAAGTATCTGTCAATCTCCGCCATAAAAATATCGATGGCCACAGCCTTCCGTGGCAATGAATTCCACAGATTCTCCATCCTCTGACTAAAGAAAGTCCTCCTCATCTCCTTTCTAAAGGTACATCCTACTCCGAGACTCTGATATCTGTTCAGTTTAGAGATTGAGCGGGGAAACAGGCCTTTCGTCCCAACGAGTCCGCACATTATCACTACCCCACACACACACACACACACACTAGGGATGAGTTTACACATACACCACACACCTACATACCACATCTTTGGAGTGCGGGAGGAAACGGAAAATCTCAGAGCAAACCCACTCGGTCACTGGGAGAAGTACAGACAGAACCCGCAGAGTCACCGGGGCTGCAATGGCTGTGAGGCAGCAACTAGCGCTGGTTCCAGACTCTCCCACGTGGAAACATCCTATCCACATCCACTATATCCAGGCGTTTCAATATTTGCTAAGTTTCAATTAGGTCTCCCCCCCCCCCCTCCCTCATCTGTCCGAACTAAAACATTATGTCCCCATTCTGTCTCTCCCTCTCTTTCCCTGCCTTCCCTCCCTCGTTCTCCCCCCGAAATTCTCTCCCCTTCATCTCTCCCTCTCTTCCATTTCCCTCTCAGCTGAAAGATCGTAGAAACCCCGTACAGATATCACCCGTTGTCAGGATAGAGCCCGGGTCTCTGGCGCAGCAACTGTACTTGATGGGCCGAATGGCCTAATTCTGCTTCTATTACTTATGCACTGATGAACTTCTCCAGAGATGCTGCCTGGCCCGCTGAGTTACTTCACACTCTCTCGGCCCCTCTATTCCCTTCCTACCCACAGCGATCCCGACACCCCACACCGCCCCCCCTTCCGCCACTCTATGTACCCCTCCCCTCCCAGTCTCTCAGTTTGTGAAGAATACTTTAGGATGCCGGTATCTCTCGCAAACACTGAGACTGGAGCCGCGCAGACACAAACTCATCAAACACCCACTACTGAGCGAACCTTGCAATTTCAATCGCAAACTGACCAGAACTTCACAAGTCCACCTGGAGTTTGAGCGGACCTCTGTTCACTGGGAGACCGACAAGACCTCTAACTTCACTCAAACACTGACAACACTTCCAATGTCACGTGGAGATTGACTGCATCTTCCAGTTTCAATAGGAAATTGACTGAAACTCCCAAGTTCACCCATGAAATAACGGGACCCTTGGATTTCACCCAGAGTCTGCCCGAACTTTCCAATTTCACTTGGTTTCCGGTTCCCTCAGTCCCATCCGAGAATTGACCTGACCTTCAATCTCACCCGGAGACTGACGGGGGGAGGGGGGTGTGAGACCAGCCTTGTGGTTGGTTGTCACGTCATTGATCGTGAGGTGAGTGTCGCTCCACCTCCAGCCGTGGTTGGAATAAAGGCAGGAGAACCAGACGAAGGAACATTGTTAGATCCCAGCCTCTTGACCATGTCAAACGGCGAGGGTCTCCGGGACTTTTTGAAACCGGTCCAACAACGCTTCGAGACACAGAATCTCGCTATTAAGGTTCTGTTTACCGTGGCTTACACCATTATCATCTGCCTCTCGGTCTTCGGCAACCTCCTAGCATGTCACACAGTCTTGAAGAACTGGAGATCCATGAGGACCACACACCTCTTCATTCTGAACCTCGCCATGGGAGATCTATTGATCACGGTGCTCAACAGTCCATTCGCTCTGGTAGGACCCTGTTCCTTTTCATGCCCGGACGTTTTATTTACTGAATCGCGTTGCGTTGATATTGGAGAGATGATAGGAGAATGGGATTGTGAGGGAAAGATAGATCATATTCTATGGCAGGGAGGGGTCTCCAAACTATGGCCTGCGGGCCACATCTGACCCGCCACCAGATTTGATCTGACCCGCAGCAAGCTCTTCAAACGTTGCGACCGGGTAGCAAACGTAACCCCTCTTTTTAAGAAGGGAGAGAAGGAGAAAACGAGGAGTTACAGACCAGTTAGTCTAACATCGGCAGTGGGGAAACTGCTAGAGTCAGTTATTAAAGATGGGATAGCAGCACATTTGGAAAGTGGTGAAATCATTGGACAAAGTCAACATGGATTTACGAACTGTAAATCATGTCTGACGAATCTTGTGGAATTTTTTCGAGTGGCGTGGATAGGGGAGAATCAGTAGATGTGGTGTACCTGGACTTCCAGAAGGCTTTCGACAAGGTCCCACATAAGAGATTAGTATACAAACTTAAAGCATACAGCATTGGGGGTTCAGTATTAATGTGGATAGAGAACTGGCTGGCAAACAGGAAGCAAAGAGTAGGAGTAAACGGGTCCTTTTCACAATGGCAGGCAGTGACTAGTGGGGTACTGCAAGGGTCCTTGCTGGGACCCCAGTTATTTACAATATACATTAATGATCTGGATGAGGGAATTGAAGGCAATATCTCCACGTTTGCGGATGACACTAAGCTGGGGGGGGGGGGGGGGGGGGGGGGGGGCAATGTTAGCTGTGAGGAGGATGCTAGGAGACTGCTAGGAGACTTTGGATATGCTGTGAGGAGGATGCTAGGAGACTTGGATAGGCTGGGTGAGTGGGCACATGTTTGGCAGATGCAGTATAATGTGGATAAATGTGAGGTTATCCACTTTGGTGGCAAAAACAGGAAAGCAGACTATTATCTAAATGGTGGCCGATTAGGAAAAGGGGAGATGCAGCGCGACCTGGGTGTCATGGTACACCAGTCATTGAAAGTAGGCATGCAGGCGCAGCAGGCTGTGAAGAAAGTGAATGGTATGTTAGCTTTCATAGCAAAAGGATTTGAGTATAGGAGCAGGGAGGTTCTACTTCACTTGTATAGGGTCTTGGTGAGACCACACCAAGAGTATTGTGTACAGTTCTGGTCTCCAAATCTGAGGAAAGACGTTCTTGCCATAGAGGAGTGCAGAGAAGGTTCACCAGACTGATTCATGGGATGTCAGGACTGTCTTATGAAGAAAGACTGGATAGACTCGGTTTATACTCTCTAGAATTTAGGAGATTGAGAGGGGATCTTATAGAAACTTAGAAAAATTCTTAAGGGGTTGGACAGGCTAGATGCAGGAAGATTGTTCCCGATGTTGGGGAGGTCCAGGACAAGGAGTCACAGCTTAAGGATAAGGGGGAAATCCTTTAGGACCGAGATGAGAAGGACTTTTTTGCACACAGAGAGTGGTGGGTCTCTGGAACTCTCTGCCACAGAGGGTAGTGTAGGCCAGTTCATTGGCTATATTTAAGAGGGAGTTAGATATGGCCCTTGTGGCTACGGGGATCAGAGGGTATGGAGAGAAGGCAAGTACGGGATACTGAGTTGGATGATCAGCCATGATCATATTGAATGGTGGTGCAGGCTTGAAGGGCCGAATGGCCTACTCCTGCACCTAATTTCTATGTTTCTATGTTTCTATGAGCGGCGAGCAATGTAGCGGGTTGTGTGGTCACGCAGCTTTAAAGATGCAGCGTGGAAACAGGCCCTTTGGCCCATCGAAGCGAATCCCGGAAGCACCAGCACTATCTTGCACACACTCGGGACAAATTCAATTAACCTACAAACGTGGAGTGTGGGGAGGAAATCAGAGCACCCGGAGAAAAGCCACGCAGGTACAAACTCAGTGCAGACAGCACCCGTAGGGCCGGATGGAACCCGGTTCTGTGGCGCTGTGAGGCAGCAACTCTACCGCTGCTCCACCTGCCGCTCTTCCCGTGTTGCAAAGGCAAGTTGTGCAGGGTGGTAGCGTGGGGTGGGGAGTGGAGCGACCGGGAGGGGTGGAGCTAGTTAGCAGCCAGGGTCGGTGTGTAGCGATCTGCCCCCGTGAGAGTGAACCGTGAACAGCTCCCGCTCCGGGTGCTGCACACACCTGGACCCTTTGAACTGGTCTCTCTCACCCTGTCTCTCTCCCCCTGACTCCGCCCCCTGTATCTCACCGCATGTCTCTCCCACTCTCTCCCTCCCTCTCTCTCTCCCTCCCTCTCTCTCCCCGATCTACTCTTCCCCTCTCTCTTCCCCCTCCCTCTTCTCCCTCTCTCTTCCCCCTCTCTCTCCCCCTCTCTCCCCTCACCCGTCTCTCCACCATCTCCCCTTTTGCCCCTCTCTCTCCATCTCCCGCTTTTCTCATCCCCATCTCACCCCTGCTCCGCTCTCTCCCCTCTCTCTCTCCCCCCTTTCTCTCCCACCCTCTCTCTCCCCTTCCTCCCTCTCCCCTTCCTCCTCTCTCTCCCTCTTTCTCTCCTCTCTCTCTTGCAGCTCTTTCTCTCTCTCTCTCCCTGTCTCACTCCCTGTCTCTCTCCAACTGTCATTCCGGATGTCTCTCCCTCCCCCATCTCTCCCCGCCCCTCTACCCCCTCTCTCTCCCCCTTTCTCTCCCACCCTCTCTCCCCCTTTCTCTCTCTCCGTCTCTCTCTCAACTGTCATTCCGCATGTCTCCCCCCCCCCTCTCTGCCCCCCATCTCTCCCCTCCCCTCTACCCTCCATCTCCCCCCTCACCCACCTCTCCCTCCATCTCTCCCCGCCCCCTCTACCCTCCATCTCCCCCCTCACCCACCTCTCCCCCTCTCTCTCCCCTTCTCTCCTCCCCTTCTCTCCTCCCCTTCTCTCCTCCCCCTCTCTCACCCCCTCTCACTTCCCTTTCTCCCATCTCTCTCCTCTCTCTCGTCTCTCTCCCTTGTGCACTCTCCCAGTCATTCCGCATGTCTCTCCCCCCCCCCACTCTCCCCACCTCTCCCGCTCTCTCCCCCCTCTCTCTCTCTCTCACTCTCTCTCTCCCCCTCTCTCTCCCCTCCTCTCTCTCCCCTCTCTATCTCTCCCCCTCTCTCCCCCTCCCCCTCCTCCCCCTCCTCTCCCCCCCCTCCCCTCCCCCCCTCCCCCCTCCCTACACCCCTCTCTCCCCATCTCTCTCCCTCTCCCGATCTCTCTCTCGCAGTCTCTCCACATGTCACACCCTCCCCACCCTCTGTCTCCACCCTCTGTCCCCCCCCCTCTCCCATCTCTCTCCGTCTCTCCCTGTCTCTCTCTCCCGTCATCTGTGTGGGTATGTGTGTGTGTCAGTATGTGTGTGTGTCAATGTGTGTGTGTGTGTGTGAGTGCGTGTGTGTGTGTGTCAGTGCGTGTGTGTGTGTGTCAGTGCGTGTGTGTGTGTGTCAGTGCATGTGTGTCAGTGCATGTGTGTGTGTCAGTGTGTGTGTGTGTGTGTGTGTGTGTCAGTGCATGTGTGTATGTCAGTGTGTGTTTGTGTTTGTTTGTGTGTGTGTGTGTGTGTGTGTGTGGGTGGATGTGTGTGTCAGTGTGTGTGACATTTCTTTATTTTTTCCTACGGCCCGCAAAAATGTGCCAAAAATATAATGTGGCCCTCATGCTGAAAACTTTGGAGGCCCCTGATTTGTAGTGTAGAGATGCATGATAATAAAATAACATTTAGTGCAAGGTAAAGCCAGGAAAGTCCGATCAAGGATAATCCGAGCGTCACCAATAAGATAGTTAAGATTGTTACCTCCCTTGTTGAGACAACGTGAGGTAACAATGGAGTCAATAGAAGGGAGGTTGGTTTGTGTGATGGTATGGGCTGCGTCCACAATTCGCTGCACTTTCTAGCGGCTCTTGGATAGAGCTGTTCCCAAAACCAAGCTGTGATGCATGACCATGTCTCCACGGCCTTACGTGTAAGTGGGCTCCAGTCCCTTGTCCTGCGCAGTCTATCCCAGTGACTCTGGTTGTAGAGCCTCGCCTGGTTTGATCTACATGTGGCGCTCTTTGACTGGGTTTATGTTCCACAGGTCCGGTTTGTAAGCAGTAACTGGGTCTTTGGATGACCATGTGCCACGTCAGCTGGTTCTCCCAGAATTGTTCTCTCTACGTCTTAACACTCACTCTGATGGGCGATAACACTGGATCAGTATCAGGTATGGTTTCCCTCTTTGTGTTCACACACACATACAAACCACATCTTCCCTTCCATTGACTCCATTTATACCTCATGCTGCTTCAGCAAGGCCAGCAGCATAATCAAGGTCCAGTCTCACCCTGGACACTTCCTTTCTCCCTCTCCCATCGGGGAAGAAGGTATAGAAGCGTGAAAATGCACACTCCAGATTCAGGGACTGTTCCTTCCAGTTATTGTCAGGTAACTGTACCATCCTATCACAACCAGAGAGCAGTCCTGATCTACTATCTACCTCTTTGGTGACCATCGGGACTATCCTTGATCAGTCTTTGCTGGCTTTGCCTTGCACTAAACGTTATTTCCTCATCTTGTTATCTTACATTGTAAATGGCTTTGTTTTGTAATCATGTGTTGTCTTTCTGCTGACTGGTTAGCACGCAACAAAGGCTTTCCACTGTACCCTGGTGCACGAGACAATAAACCAAACTGAACTGAACTGCTTCAGGCAACCCAGAAGTAGTAAACAAACCCTTCGGCTCACAGTCCGTGCCAGCTGTCAAACACTCATAACCTGCCACTTCATATTATTATAGATCATTTTCCACCTTGGAAAAAAAGATTTGGAACAAAGTCTCCCCAATCTATGCCTCTCACAGTTTTATATATTTCTCTCAAGCTTCCACTCAGCCTCACTTGTTCCAGGGGAAACAATCCAAGTCTGTCCAACGTCCCTTTACAGCTAATTCACTTTAATCCAGGTATCATTCTGGTAAAAACCTCTTCTGCATCCTCGCCAAAGCCTCCACATCCTCCCTGTAATGGGGCGACCAGAACTGCACACAATACTCAATAAGCAGACTATCCAAAGTTTTATAAAGGTGCAACATCACGATCTGATTCTACGTAGAGTCATAGAGCACGGTGGCACAGCGGTAGAGTTGCTGCCTCACAGCGCCAGAGACCCGGGATTTGATCTGACTACGGGTGCTGTCTGTACGGAGTTTGTACGTTCTGCCGTGACCATGTGGGGTTTCCCACTGGTGCTCCGGTTTTCTTCCACACTGCAAAAACGTACAAGTTTGTTGATTAATTGGCTTCGGTAAAAATAGTAAATTGTCCCGAGTGCGTAGGATGGTGTTTAGTGTACGGGGTGATCGATGTGGTCGGCGTGGAGTCGGTGGGCTGAAGTGCCCGTTTCAGCGCTGTATCTCTAAACCACACGAACTTAACTACAGCGTGGAAGCAGACCCTTCAGCCTCCAGCCTGGAAGCTTCTGCCTAATTTGCACCGGCCAACATGTCCCATCTATACTAGTCCCACCTGCCCACGTTTGGCCCATATCCCTCTAAACCTGTCCTATCCATGTAGCTGTCTCAATGTTTCTTAAACCTTGCAATAGATTCTGTCTCAACTATCTCCTCAGGCAGCTCGTTCCATACTCTCACCACCCTTGGTAGAGAAAAAGTTACCCTTCAGGTTCCTATTAAATCTTCCCCCCCCCCCACCTTAAACCTATTTCCCATCACCTTAAACCTAAGCACATACTCAATGCTTCTGATGAAGGGTCCTGCTTCATCTCAGCACAGTGCAAGTCTCCACAGATGCTGCCTGACCTGCCGAGCGTTTTCTGTTATTATTTACTCACACCTGTGATAAAAGGGCGGCACGATGGCACAGCAGTAGAGTTGCTGCCTTACAGCGCATTCAGCGCCAGAGACCAGGGTTCCATCCTGACTATGGGTGCTGTCTGTACGAAGTTTGTACATTCACCCTGTGACTGCATGGTTTTTCTCCGAGATCTTCAGTTTCCTCTCACACTCCAAAGACGTACAGGTTTGTGTTAATTGGCTTTCTATGAATATAAAATTGTCCTTAGTGTGTGTAGGATAGTGTTAATGTGTGGGGATTACTGGTTGGTGCAGACTCAGTGGGCCAAAGGGCCTGTTTCCACACTGTATCTCTAAAACTAAGTCTGATTTCTGTTATTTGCATTTAATTTTATATTTTCATTTCCAATTCTTGTTGTTTACTTGCAGGCGATTCTAAATCCTTTAAAGCCTCGCATGTCCCTCTCCAAAGGTATTTTATGTATCGTTATCATCTGGACACTGGCGTCTTGTTTCTCTCTGCCTCACGCTATTTACCAGACGTTGTTTCACTACGTGTACAGGTAAATCTTACTGAAACACCCACCTTCCCCATCCCACTGCCCCTTTCACTCATCCCAGCCTTGTGGAGTAGTGGGTTGATGTCTACAGCACTCTAGTGTCTGGGCCCAAAACATAGGTCACAGAGTCATATAGTGTGTATACAGGCCATTCAGCCCAACAGGTTCATGCTAACCATCCATATTAATCTCATTTTCAAGAACTAGGGGTGGCACGTGGCACAACGGTAGAGTTGCTGCCTTACAGCGCCAGAGATTCAGGCTCGATCATGACTACAGGTGCTGTCTGTACAGAATGTGTATGTTCTCCCCGTGACCTGTGGGTTTTTCTGGGTTAGTAGGTTAATTTGTTTCGGTTAAATTGTAAACTAAGCGAAACTCAAGTTACAGTCATCCAGAATGGAAATAGGCCCTTCGGCCCAACTTGCCAAGTCCCACCTACCTGCGTTTCACCCATATCCATCTACACCTATCCTATACATGTACCTGCCCAGATGTTTCAAAACTATAGTGATAGTAGGTACTAGCTACTATCTACCTCAAATATCTCCTCCAGCAGCTCAATCTATACACCTACCATCCTTTTGCCGATTTGCTGCCTTGCAGCACCTGAGGCCTGGGTGCGATCCTGGCTATGGGTGCTGTCTGTACAGAGTTTGTATGTTTAGGAAAGAACTCCAGACGCTGGTAAAATCCAGGGTAGAAACAAAATGCTGGAGTAACTCAGCGGGTGAGGCAACATCTATGGAGAGAAGGAATTGGCGAAGTTTTGGGTCAAGACCATTCTTCAAACTCTGAAGCGTCGCCAATCCCTTCTCTCCATAGCTGCTGCCTCACCCGCTGAGTTACTCCAGCATTTTGTGTCTCCCCTGGATTTCACCAGCATCTCTACCTCTGTGCCACTGTGCCGCCCTCTCCACAAAGGTGACCAGAACTGCACACAATAAGGTCAGTTTGAATCCCACAAATGCAGTTGTGGGAATTTAAATTCATCAAGTCTACTCTGCCATTCAATCATGTCTGATCTATCTTTACCTCTAAACCCAATTCTTCTGCCTTCTCCCCATAACCCCATGACACCCGTACTAATCAAGAATCACTATCTCTTTTTTAAAAATATCCATATGGGCGTCCTTGTTCATCAGTTACTGAAAGTAAGCATGCAGGTACAGCAGGCAGTGAAGAAACTAATTGGCCTTCATAACGAGGAGTTGAGTGTAGAAGCAAAGAGGTCCTTCTGCAGTTATACAGGGCCCTAGTGAGATGACACCTTGAGTATTGTGTGCAGTTTTGCAAATTAGAGGAAGGACATTCTTGCTATTGAGGGAGTGCAGCATAGGTTCACAAGGTTAATTCCCGGGATGGCGTGACTGTCATATACTGAGAGAATGGAGCGGCTGGGCTGGAACACTCTGGAATTTAGAAGGATGAGAGATGTTCTTATTGAAACATATAAGTTTGTTAAGGGTTTGGGCACACTAGAGGCAGGAATCCAGAACCAGGGGCATCAGTTTAAGAATAAGGGGTGGGCCATTTAGAACGGAGATGAGAAAACACTTTTTCACACAGAGAGTTGTGAGTCTGTGCAATTCTCCGCCTCCGATGGATACTTTCAAGAGAGAGCTAGACAGGGCTCTTAAAGATAGCGGAGTCAAGGGATATGGGGAGATGTCATGAATGGGATACTGAATGTGGATGATCAGCCATGATCATATTGAATAGCGGTGCTGGATCGAAGGGCCAAATGGCGTACCCCTACACCTATTGTCTATAATCAAGAATATAATTATCTCTGTCTTAAAAATATCCATTGGCTTCCACAGTCTTCTGTGGCAAAGAATTCCACAGATTCACCACCATCACCGTTCTCCACACCGTCAACTCATGAAACATCTAACCCGCTTTCTCCACTTGTCCCTTCCTTCCAGAGAGAAGATCATCAGGAGTCTTTGCCTCCCTGCTTTTCCAAAGCCTTCAGAAGTCTTCAGGACATATCTTGACCTGTCAACCTTTGTGCTGTTCTACGTCCTGCCGTTGGTGGTGATCACCGTAGCTTCCGTTGCGGTGAGCAAAAAGCTATTGATGAGGGAAACCAATGGTGCCGTCACAGAAGCCGAGGCCGCCGCTCAACGCCGCAGGAAGAGGAGGACATCAAGATGATCTTCATCATCATGGCCTTTACCTTCTGTTGGTTTCCCCTCAACGTCTACACTGTCCAGCTCACCGGCCAACTCGTCCAATTCAACAACACCCTCTACTTTACCTTCCACTGGGTGGCCGTGAGCAGCACCTGTTGGAACCCCTTCATCTACTGTTGGCTGGACAACAGATTCCGCTCCGACCTCATGACCCTTCTGGCCAAGTGTGGGGGGAGGAGGAGGAGAGGAGGCAAGATCGTGCAGCTCACCGCGGCCAGCGGAGACAGGAGGCAGTCGGGGGTGAGATGGGAGGACGAGCCCGGCCCATCCACGGAGAATATGAGTTTCTTCCATGGTGGGCGTAGGGGTAACAATGGGGAGGTGAGTACACTTTAGACTTTACAGATTCCCCGTTGAAACTTGGTATCATGTTCAGCCCAGGTATTATGGGCCAAGGCATCTGTACCTGTCTGTATTGCTCTATGTTTATTTTCATTCAGTTCAGTTCAGTTCAATTCAGTTCAGTTTAGAGATATCAACGATGACAATCGACCACCTAAAATTCTTAAAGGATTGGAAAGGAGGGCAAAGGACATTTATTATCACATACACCAATTGGTGAAATGAAATGTGACTTGCCATTGCCATTACAGCACACAAGTAAATATAATACACAACATAAAGAATTTAACAGTAAACAAAAAAACATCCCCCCACAATGGTTCCCACTGTGGGGGAAGGCAGCAAAGTCCAGTCCCATCCCCAGTTCACCCATAGTCAGGCCTATTGAGGCCTCCGCAGTCGCCGCTACGGCAGCCCGATGCTTCAGGCCCTCTCGCCGGATGATGAAGCTCTGGCGTCGGGTGAACACTCTCACCGGTCGGGAGTGTCTGGAGCGGCTGCTTCAGCCCCGGAGTTCGCAGCTCCCGAAGTCCACGGGCCGCGCCGGTCGGAGCTCCGACTCTGGCAATCTGGTCATGAGATCACAGGCTCCGTGGTGTTTAAAGCTCAGCGCCGCCCGCGGCTGGAAGCTTCACAGACCGCATACCACAGCTCCGTGATGTTGGAGTCAGCGGTCCCAGCCCTCCAGAGCCCACCGCATGGCGACCCGGGCAAGGCATCGCCCGCTCCATGATCGCGCCCCAGCGCTGTGCCGCCACTGAAGTCCCTGGCCGTTCCCGGCAGGAAACGTTGCTCCAGACTGCCGGTAGGAGGCGAGGAAAGGGCGAAAACACGGCTCGGAGAAAAGCCGCATCTCCGACCAGGTAGGTACTGAGAAAAATACTTTCCCCCTTGCCCCACCTCCCCCCACATAAAAAGACTAAAAGACCTCCAAAGAAACACTATTAACTAACTCAAAATTTAAAAAAAGAGTGAAAGGACTAACAGCTGCTGGCAGGGCAGCCATACTAGACGGCGCCCCCTACATTGGACAGGCTAGATGCAGGAAAAATGTTCCCCATGTTGAGAGAATCCAGAACCAGGGGTCACAGTTTAAGAATATGGGGTAGGCTATTTTGGACTGAGATGAGGAAAAACATTTTCACCCAGAGAGTTGTAAATCTGTGGAATTCTCTGCCACAGAAGGCAGTGGAGGCCAATTCACTGGATGTTTTTGAAGAGAGAGTTAGATTTAGCTGTTAGAGCTTAAAGAATCAAGGGATATTGGGAAAAGCAGGAACGGGGTACTGAATTTAGGTGATCAGGCATGATCACATGGAATGGCAGTGGTGGCTCCACACACACACACACACACACACACACACACACACACACACACACACACACGGAATGGCAGTGGTGGCTCCACACACACACACACACACACACACACACACACACACACACACACACACACACACACACACACTCACACACACACTTGAGGTCAGGATTGAGCCGGGATCTCAATGTGGCAGCATATACTTCTCGGAGTTGAAAGATATAGCATGCAAACAGGCCCTTCAGCCCATCTTGCCATTCTTTTTAATCTCCCCACATTCCTATCAGCTCCCGCCATCTTCTAAAACCCACCACACACTAAGGGCACAATTTTATATTTATATTTTATTTTTACCGAAGCCAATTAATCTTCAAACCTGTACATCTTTGGAGTTTGGGAAGAAACTGGAGCACCCGGAGGAAACCCACACAGTCACAGAGAGAACGGGCAAGGTATGATTCAACCCGGGTCTCCGGTGTGGTGAGGCAGCAGCTCTACCCGCTGCACCACAGTGCTGCCCAGAATCTCTCCGTTCTGTTATGCCTGATATGTTTTATCACATTTATTTGTTTGCGGGGTGAGGCTGTTGGGGGAAAGACAGGCAATTACTGTTCATCCCTAGATACGTCTGCCTTAAATGTCATTTCTGGAGTCACTTCTGGCAAAATAGGTTCAGGACAATCTCCTTCTCTCAAGGATATTAGTGAGCAGATGGATAATTACGTTCAGTAGAAACAAAGAACTGCAAGTGCTGCTTTCTACCAAAGATAGACACAAAGTGCTAGAGTAACAGCGGGTCAGGCAGCATGTCTCGTGAAAATGGATGGGTGACATTTTGGGTCGGAACCAATCTCCAGACTAAATCAGAAAAACGTTCAGTCTCATCATTACGATTAAGTCTTTTTTTTAAAAAGAAACCCAATTCCTTGAATTTAAATTTTCCATCTGCATAGGTGCGATCATGTCGTTGATTTTATCCTCTAGAACTCTGGCTACCAGTCCAATAACTTATCTGGAAGGAGACAGTATCTGGTGGGTGGGTGGGTGAGTGAGTGAGTGCAGGGGCGGAAAACCCGGGGGGGGCAGAGGGGACATATCCCCTCCATGTTTTGAGAGGTGGGGGACATTCCCCCCACGTTTTTGGCATCCGGATTTTAAAATCTCCGCTTTCCGCGAGACAGTGGAGGTGGGACTGCTGATCGAGGGCGCCGACTGGACGAGAGAGACGTCGGTCAGCAGGCAATGGGGGCGGGACATGATGATTCAGCGCGATGATTGGAGGAGGGAGACGTGGCACAGACCTGCGCCTCATCCGCAGCCAGGATCGATCCCGGTCGGCACTCCGGTGCTGTCCCGTCCCCACCCGAGTTTCCCCCCCCCCCCATGGGTGGCCAGAGAAGTCGCCAGTCCGATTGGCACGGCGCCCCCAGGCCCACGGCAAGCGCAGAGCAGCAGCGCTAAACCCAGTCATTCTGCCTGTCTCGCCAGGTTAACCTGCCTGGGCTTGCGGGAAATATGGCCAGCACGGAGAAGCAGCGCTGGTATCCCGTCACACACACAGCACCCGGTGAGACAGGCAGAGTTGAGATGTTTTAGCTCTGGATTGTGTCCCCCGTCCCCTCCATGTTTTGATAGCGAGTTCCGCTCTTGAGTGAGTGAGTGGATGAGCGGAGGAGTAGCCAGGGTGTGACTCATCCTTGATTATGCTGCTGGCCTTGCCGAGGCAGCGTGAGGTATAAATTGAGTCAATAGAAGGGAGGTTGGTTTGTGTGATGGTCTGGGCTACGTCCGCAATTCGCTGCAATTTCTTGTGGTCTTGGAGGGAGCTCTTCCCAAACCAAGCAATGATGCATCTGTAGAAGTTGGTGAGAGTTGTAGTGGATATGCCAAACCTCCTAAGCTTTCTCAGGAAGGAGCAGCATTGGTGTGCTTTCTTGGTTGTTGGACTGTTGGCAGTTGTTCAAAGTAAGGAACAGAGGCAGGTAAAACACCAAGTGTTGGAGTAACTCAATGAGTCAGGCAACATCTCTGGAGAGCCTGGCTTGGTGATGTTGTGGGTTGAGACCCTTCTGTAGAGGTAGGTGTGGATATTCAGCCCCTTGAGTCCTGCACCATGCATTCACCTTGAGGCCATTATTGTTACTCCTCTGACTAATGCCATGAGTGGCTGTAGTGTTGACGTCATGACCGGTAATAAGACATAAGGACTCAAATTATTAAACATCAACAGTAGGTTTATTTCATTTGAACACGGGGAGAAATGTCTCAGTCAAAGGCTGTGATCACAACCATAAAGTTGGGACAGCAGGACATTTATACACCAAAAAATGCCAACTGAGGAAGTACAAAGGTCAGGTAGATTGAAGTGTTATTCACAGGATCTACACTTTACTCTTACATTACACAACAGTCACAACTTCTTGGTTCCGTACACAACGGAGTACTAAGGTAAGAATACTTAATGTGTTAATAACTGACACTAGACTGCGACTTCCCAGTTATGTGTGAAACATGGTACAAAGATAATGACAGTGAATGTGTTACGGGCCTGTCCCACCAGCATGCGAATGACTGTCTAGCACGACCTAACGTGGTCGCTTGAGCCGTATGGCCTCGCGGGGCCGGTCCCACTTCAATCGCCGGAAGCGTATGGAGTTGTGCGGGGCTGGTCCCGACATCGCACGGGGCCCCGAAAAACTGACACTGTCCAAAAATTCCGCGTGCCAACGGCCTGTCGTCCCACAGCCGCATTGAGGACGTACGCAGCATCTCGACATCATACACAGCGTCTTGACGGCATACGCCTGGCGCGTGGCATTGCGCGATGACGTCACTACCCGGCGTGCCGTTGCGTGATGACATTACCGCCCGACGCCATGCCACGTCCAAATTCAGTCGGCCCGCCTCCTGCCCAGCTGATTGGTGAGTATGATGTCGGGGCCAGGCCCGCGCAACTCCATACACCTCCGCGGTTCGAATTGGGACCGGCCCCGCGAGGCCATACGCCTCAAGCGGCCACGTTTGGTCACGCTAGACGCATGCAAACGCATGCTGGTGGGACAGGCCCTTTACTTGCAAATATCCGGCTGGGGGCTTCTGAGTGCTGCATGTGTCAAGGTAAGGACAATGAATATGTTCACAACTGAAGATAGACACTAAATGCTGGAGTAACTCAGCGGGACCGGCTGCATCTCTTGGGAGAAGGAATGGATGATATTTCGGGTTGAGACTTCTTCGGACTGATATCAGGGATGAGGGTGATACATAGATAAGGAAGTGTAGTGTGTGAAAATAGGACAAAGTGAATGGAGATCAAGGAGAGTGTAGAATAGATCATTGGTAGCTGGGAGTTAGCTGCTTCTTTAATCTCTGTTCAAAGCAAACAGAAATAAAATGTAGCCTGAGACAGCTAGACAGGTCGGAGAAATGGGAAGGGGGAGGGATGGAGAGAGAAGGAAAGCAAGGGTCAATGTTCATACCGTTGAGGTATAAGCTACCCAATCGAAATATGAGGTGCTGTTCCTCCATTTTGCGCTGGGCCTCACTCTGACAATGGAGGAGGCCCAGGATAGAAAGGTCAGCGTGGGAATGGGAGAGGGAGTTAAAGTGTTTAGCAACCAGGAGATTAGGTAGGTTTAGGCAGACTGGGCAGAGGTGTTCAACAAAAACATTGCAGAGCCTGCGCTTGGTCTTGGCGATATAGAGGAATCCACACCTGGAACAGCAGATACTGTAGATGAGATTGGAGGAGGTGCAAGTGAACCTCTGCCTCAACTGAAAAGACATCAGGGTCCTTGGACGGAGTCGATCTGGGGAGGTATAGGGACAGGTATTGCATCTTCTGTGATTACAGGGGAAAGTACCTGGGTGGTTTGGGTGGGAAGGGACGAGTTAACCTGGGATTTGTGGAGGGAACGGTCTCTGAGGAAAGCGGAAACGGGTGAAGATGGGAAGATGTGGCCAATAGTGGGATCCCGTTAGAGGTTGTGAAAATGTTGGAGGATTATGTGCTGTATGTGACGGCTGCTGGGGCGGAAGGTAAGGACTAGGGGGACTCTATCCCTGTTATGACTGGTTGGAGGGGGAGCAAGACTGGAGCTGTGGGATATAGAGGAGACCATAGTGAGGGCCTCATCTATGATGGAAGAAGGAAACCCCCGGTCCCTGAAGAATGAGGACATCTGTGATGTCCTGGTATGGAACACCTCATCTTGACCAGAGTAGCGGTGTAGACGGAGGAATTCGGAGTAAGGGATAGAGTCTTTACAGGAAGCAGGATGGGAAGAAATGTAGAAAGCTGTGGGAATTAGAGGGTTATAATAGATGCCTGCTGATAGTCTGACTCCTGTGATGGAGATGGTGAGATCATGAAATGGTATGGAGATGTCAGAGATGGTCCAAGTGAATTTTAGTGCAGGATGGAAATTAGCAATAAAGTTAATGAAGTTAGTGAGTTTTGCATGGGTGCAGGACGTAGCATCGATGCAGCCGTCAATGCACGACAACTGATACTTCGCATGCAGTGGAGTTCAAAGATAGTGATAATGAGTGTGTTAATAGCAAGTCTGTGTATATTGGAAGTATAATGGTACAGTGGGTATGTTAAATAGCAAGTACAAGCTGGTGTTTTCTGGGCTTCACACGGAGCAGAGTACAAAGGTAGGGAAAATGAACAGTTAAATAGCAGCTCCTAACTGATGTTTGAATGTATTAATGAATTGCACACCTTCAACTGCTTTTGGGGCTTCTACAGTAGTCCTGGCCCATTGACAACATCTGACAATCAAGATGCTCCTGATTATTTGTTACACTCTTATGTATACCAAGTTCATAAGTTTTGCAGCCGAACTAGGCAATTCGACCCATCAAGTCTACTCCGCCATTAAATCATGGCTGATCTATCTTTCCCTCTCAACCCCATCCTTTTGACTTCTTCCCATTATCACTGACACCCGTACAAATCAAGAATCTATCTATCTCTGCCTTAAAAATATCCATTGGCCTCCACAGCCTTCTGTGGCAAAGAATTCCATGGATTCACCACCTACTGACTATTGTCTCTTGCATCTGCGGTCAAAATCCTCCCCGTTCTCCACACCCTCAACTCATGAAATCTCTAACCCGCTTTATCCGCATGTCCCTTCATTCCAGAGAGAAGATCATCAGAAGTCTTTGTGTCCCCACTTTTCCGAATCCTTCCGAAGTCTTCAGGAGGAACTTGGACCTGTCAACCTTTGCGCTGCTCTTCCTGCTGCCGTTGGCGGTGGTCACCGTAGCCTCCGCCGCGGTGAGCAAGAGGCAACTCTGTACTCTGCCTTCCATTGGGTGGCCGTGAGCAGCACCTGTTGGAACCCCTTCATCTACTGTTGGCTGGACAACAAGTTCCACTCCTATCTGATGATGCTTCTGGCCAAGGGCAGGAAGAAAAAGAGAGGGGGCAAGATTCTGGCACTTGCCGCAGCCAGCGGAGATGGGAGACAGTTGGGGGTGTGATTGGAGGACAAGCCTGGCCCGTCCATGATGAATAGAAGTTCCAACCTTGGTGGGTGCAGTGGTAAGAATGGGGAGGTGAGTACACTTTAAACTTTAGAGATATAGAGTGGAAACTTGGTATCATGTTCAGACCAGGTATTACGGGCCAAGTCAACTGGTGTGGTGTTGTTTTGCGGTGTGATGTGTTCTTTTGTATCGTGTGCTGTGTGCAGTGTTGTGTTATGTGGTGTGGTTTGTGTGTTTTGTGGTTGGTGTGTTGTGTGTTGTGTGCAGTGTTGTGTGCAGTGTTGTGTGTTGTGTTATGTGGTGCATTGTGGAGTGCGGTGTGTTGTGGGTTGTGTTGGGTAGTGTGTTCCGTTGTGTGGTGTGTTGTGTGTGGTGCAAGTGGTGTGTTGTGTGGCATGTTGTGTTGTGGGTTGTGTGTGGTGTGTTTGTTTTGTAGTGTGTTGTGTTGTGCGTGTGGTGTATTGTGTGGCGTGTGGTGTGATGAGTGGTGTGTTGTGTGTGTTATTTTGTGTGGTGTGTTGCATGTTGTATTGCACAAGTGATGTGGGGTGAGGTGGTTGGTTGTGTGGGATGGTGTATCGCGGTGTGGGTGCGGTGGTGGTGTTTGGTGTTTTGTGGTATGTTGGAGTGGGGTGTTGGATGGGGTGGTGTGGATGGTGGATGTGGTTTCAGGTGGAGTGTGGTGTGAGTTTGGGTGGTGGGGTATATTTTGTGTTGTGGTGTGGGTTGGAGTTCGGTGGGGTGTGTGTTGTGTTGTGTTGCGGGGTGGAGTGTTGTGTGGGTGTGGTGTGGGGTGGGGTTCTGTGGGATGGGTTGTTGTGTGGGTGGGGTGGGGTGGTGTGGTGTAGGGTGAGGTGTGTGTTGTGCGGTGGTGTAGGGTGGGGTGGGGTCTGGTGTTGTGTTGTTCAGTTCAGTTTTTAGTTTAGAGACACAGCGCTGACCAGTGATCACCCCTACAGTAACACTATCCGAGATCATCAGATTCACTTTAAAATTTTTATAGAAACCAATTAACCCACAAACCCGCACATCAATTGAATTTAATGTAGCTTAGTTTAGAGACGCAGCAAAGAAAGAGGCCCTTCAGTCCATCGTGGTCATGCCGACCACCAATCCACACACACTGACACTTTCCAACCAACACAAGGAACAATTTACAATTTTACGGAACCCAATGTACACAAACCTGTACGTCTTTGGTGTGTGGGAGGACACTGGAGATCCCAGACAAAACCCACTTGGCCACAGGGTGAACGTGCAAACTCCGTACAGACAGCATCCATAGTCAGGATGGAAGCTGGATCTCTGGGCTGTGAGGCAGCAACTCTACTGCTGCACCACTGTGCTGCCCCAAATTAAGTAATTACTGATTAAGGAGAATGTCACAGCTGTTGTCCAAGAAGACATTATTGATGGGTATTATGGGTTAATCGGTTTCTGTAAATTGTCTGTCAGATAGTACTAATATACGCGGTGATTGTTGTTCGGTGCGGACTTGGTGGGCCGCAGGGCCTGTTCCCACATTATCTCTAACCTAAACTGAAGATGTATACAGGATGTTTGTTGGTCGGCGCGGACCCGGAATGCTGCAAGGTCTGTTCCCACACAGTACCTCTAAACTAAACTAGTGTATGGGTGATCTCTGGTCGACGAGGACTCTGTGGGCCAAAGGGCCTGTTCCTATGCTGTGTCTCTAAACAAACTAATCTGGTGTATGGTAGACAAAAATGCTGGAGAATCTCAGCGGGTGAGGCAGCATCAATGGAGCGAAGGAATAGGCGACATTTTGGGTCGAGACCCTTCTTCAGACTGATGTGGGGGGGGAGGCAGGAAGAAGAAAGGTGTATGGGGTGATCGTTGATTAGCGTGGACTCAGAGGGCAGACGGGCCAGTTTCAACGCTCTATTTATAAAGTAAAGTAACATAACTAAGGAACACTCGCACACTGGCCTCATCTCCCCTCTTCCATGAGGCAAAAGGTTTCGAAGTGTGAAAACGCATAACTCCAGATTCAGACACAGTTTCTTCCCAGCTGTTATCAGGCAACTGAATCATCCTACCACAACCAGACAGCAGCGTTGAACTACTATCTACGTCATTGGTGACCCTCGGACTATCCTCGATTGGACTTTGCTGGCTTTACCTTGCATTAAACTTTATTCCCTTATCTGTACACTGTAAATGGCCCAATTGTAATCATGTATTGTCTTTCTGCTAACTGGATAGCACGCAACAAAAGCTTTTCACTGTACCTCGGTACGCGGGACAATAAACTAAACTGAACTGAACTGCATTATGCAAATTGCAAGCATCCTCAATTCCATCTTAATCCATTTAAGCCAATGATTTACAGAGCAAGACTCCACAAGAATGAAGCCTTTGTGCATTTTTCACCATTTTCTAGGAGCCTGATCCTCCCTTACCTCCTCCCCGCGTTTGATTCATTGAAGTAGATCATGTTCAGAAGTAATTGGAGCAGATTTTGGCCATTTGGCGCATCAAATCTTTCCTTCTCAAACGCATTCTCCTCCCTGCTCCCCATAACCCCTGACACCCTTACTAATCACGATTCTATATCAAATCAACCTTAAAAATATCTATTGACTTGGCATTCACCACCATCGTGGCAATGAATTGCACAGATTCACCACACTCTGACGAAATAAATTCCTCTTCATCTCATTCTTAAAGGATACTTTTATTCTGAGGATGTGCCCTCTGGTCCGAGATTCTCCCACTCGTGGAAACATCCTCTCCACATCCGCTCTATCCAGGCCTATCATTATTCGGTAAGCTACAATGAGGTCCCCCCACTGAAAGAGTTAAATGACGTTTAAGTTACAAGTTGGATCCTGCTGTAGATTTTGAAGTTACTAAATGGATGCTTAATCTTTCCCCTAAACACTAGCAAGATTTCAGTACAATAACACCTTATCTTATGATGTCTTATCCTATAATATAAACACTAGCGAGATATCAGCACAAGAACACTAGATGTTTTGCCTTTCTTCTATTACACTAGTACATGTGATTGAATATTACATCTTTGTGTGGAACGCGAGGAGCTTTGTAGTCTGTATTGTTATACTTGGAACCTATCCTCCCACACCCGCCTGGCGATAAAAAGACTTTACTGTATTGCTAACTTTTGTGTCGTTATCTGTTTGAAGTGAATTGGACTTTAACACACTCATCCTTCTGAACTCCAGTGACTAGAGGCCCAGTGCCATCAACATATCTAACTCATGCCATGGGTATGTGTGTCCGGACAGTGCAGAGGGAGCTTCACTCTGTGTCTAACACGTCCTGTCACTGCCTTTCTTTACAAATACTTTATTCAAAAAACAAAATCAACATACAAAGTAGTATATCGTTCATAACAGAACTACCTGTATCGGCAGTTTATAAGCAAAGACAAAAAATTTAAATTAAAATCCCGCCATCCTTATCTATAATACATTCAACCTCCCGCGGCGACCAGCATTCACGGAAAGCCTCCAGTGTTCCCTCCAGAGGGACACGCAGGCACGGACATAACCCCGGAAAAGGGGCAAGCAGTCGACTGCTGTGCGGCCGTCAACTACCCACTGCCTGGACCCAGGAATGGCCATTTTGGCCAGGCCCAGTCCCAGGAGCAAACTGACAGGGAGACCCCCTCCTCCCTACCGAACCTCCCTCCTCAGTAGCGTTGGACTAAAGTGGAGCCAAAACCTGAGGAGCAGCCCCTTCAGGTAATCGAACAGGGGCTGCAACCTCTCACACTCCATGTAGACGTGGAACACGGTCCCTTCCTCGCCGCAGAAGTGACAGGCGGCGGACGAGTCCGTGAACTAGCTCAAGCACCTGTTACAGGCCACGGCTTTGTGCAACACTCTCCACCCGAGGTCCTGTCTCTGCCCTTTTTTTTTCTTACAAAATGCTTTTATTCAGAACAAACAAATACAAAGTAGTAACACGATCAGAGAATGCCTATATTGGCATTTTACAAAGAAAGTTCTCAAATTAAAATATTAACATTGTTATCAATAATACATTCGACCTCCTGCGGTGACCAGCGTTCACGGAAAGCCTCCACAGTCCCCGTGGACACCGCGTGTTCCCTCTCTAGGGACACGCGGGCACGGACGTAACCCCGGAAGAGGGGCAGGCAGCCGACTGCTGTGCGGCCGTCGACTGCCCGCTGCCTGGACCCGCGAATGGCCATCTTGGCCAGGCCCAGGAGCAGACCGACAGGGAGACCCCCTCCTCCCTCCCGACCCTCCCCCCTCTGCACCGGGTGCCCAAATATAAATAGTGTCGGACTAAAGTGGAGCCAAAACTTGAGGAGCAGCCCCTTCAGATACTCGAACAAGGGCTGCAACCTCTCACACTCCATGTAGACATGGAACACGGTCTCCTCCTCGCCGCAAAAGTGACAGGCGGCGGACGAGTCCGTGAACACTCTCCACCCCAAGTGCTGTCACTGCCCTTTTTTTTTTTTTTTTTTAACAAATGCTTTTATTTAAATCAACAAGTACAAAACATTAAAACAATCAGAAAATGCCTATATTTGGCATTTTACAAACAAAGTTTCAAATTAAAATATTATCATTTTTATCTATAATGCCTTCGACCTCCCTCGTTGACCAGCGTTCGCGGAAAGCCTCCACAGTCCCCGTGGACACCGCGTGTTCCCTCTCTAGGGACACGCGGGCACGGACGTAACCCCGGAAGAGGGGCAGGCAGCCGACTGCTGTGCGGCCGTCGACTGCCCGCTGCCTGGACCCGCGAATGGCCATCTTGGCCAGGCCCAGGAGCAAACCGACAGGGAGACCCCCTCCTCCCTCCCGACCCTCCCCCCTCTGTACCGGGTGCCCAAAAATAAATAGTGTTGGACTAAAATGGAGCCAAAACTTGAGGAGCAGCCCCTTCAGATACTCGAACAGGGGCTGCAACCTCTCGCACTCCAAGTATACATGGAACACGGTCTCCTCCTCGCCGCAAAAGTGACAGGCGGCGGACGAGTCCGTGAACACTCTCCACCCCAAGTGCTGTCACTGCCCTGGGAGTGTGTACCCTGCCAGTAAAGAGGGAGTTGACATCAGATTCGTCACCATTACTGAGTTTATTTATCAATCATGTCGATGAGAATTCTCCAGGCGAAGGTAACAGTTGTGAGGAAAGCTCTAAGGCTCGGGTCTTGGTAAAGGGGGAAGAAAACCGTCGAGTTGGTAGATTCCTTTTGCGAGATGTTTATAATAAAGTAACTAGCTTTTCTTTTTTCTTTCTTTATTTTTCCCTTTCTTTTTTTCCCCTCTCCAGGGTCTTTCTCTTAATTCCTGTTTCTAACTCTTCAAGGTTTTCCTTTCCCTGTCATGCTTTTGCACTTTCACATCATTTTTCACTTTTCTACTTTCCATGCTGCTATTTTTCTCTCTATTCTCTCTTTTCTAAAGCCTTAAAATTAAAAAAATTAAGGGGTACAATGACTGTAATACAATACAAGGGATGTACACTGATGTAATTTACAGTACCGCTAATAAATAAAGATATTTTTTTTTTAAATCAAAAAAAAGGAAAGCTCTAAGGCGGCAGGTCCCTGAGATGTTGGACAATTCAGCCACACTCTCGTTCATCTGTCTTCCGATACTCAGCGTCAGTTTGTGTGGGGGGTCTCGTAGGTCTGCCATCTCTCTCGATGGTACACAAAAAGCTGGAGAAACTCAGCGGGTGCAGCAGCATCTAAGGAGCGAAGGAGATAGGCGAAGTTTCGGGTCGAGACCCTTCTTCAGACCATCTCTCTCGATGGTTTGGTCGTGTTTCATCGACTGGGGATGGAGGGTTTGCCCGCCTGAGAGGTGGTGTTCTCGATCCAGTCCACGTACTTTGACAGCTGGGTGTATATGCCAGGACTCTTAGACTGGCTGCAACCTGTACTCCCAGCTGACCATCTGAGCTGGAAACAAGACTCCAAGTCTGAGCCCTGGCACATCAGGGAATCCCCGCTGTCTCTCAGCGAAAGAATCAGCGGGAGTGATTATCTGCGGTATACACCCCCTCGGACTGCCTCGACGTCTTGACTTGGTGTCGCTGGTCGGTGCAGACTCGGCGGGCCAAAGAGTCTTTATCCACGCTGTATCTCTAAACTTAAGTGAACTAAACTGAACTAAACTAAATTAACCTGAACTACTCTAAATTAAACTAAACTCTACTGATCTGAACTAAACAGAACTGAACTAAACTAAACTGACCTGAATTCTACACAAAACTAAATTAAACTGAAGATAGACTGGAGTATGCTGGAGTAACCCAGCGGGACAGGCAGCATCTCTGGAGAGAAAGAATGGGTGACATTTCGGGTCGAGAACTGAACTGACCTGAACAAAACTAAAATTGAACTAAACTAAGCTAAACTAAACTAAACTTAATTTAACTCAAACACATCGCGCACGGGTCATTTGGTGTAGGGTTGTCAAGGGGCTCTCTGCTCTCCCTTACACCACTCCCCCCTCCCCGACCCCTCCGTTACCTGACAGGCATCACCCCCTCCTTTCTTGAAGAGGGCACAGCATTTACCCAGTGATTGCTGGCATCCACTTCCGGCACGTTGCCAGTCAATTATCTTCACCTCCACCTCCTGTAGTGTTGACGGTCGTTTCTCTGCGGACACGAGACAGAGATACAGCGTGGAAACCGGTCCTTCAGCCCATCAAGACCACGTCGACAAGCGATCTATCCTACACACACCAGGGATAATTTACAATTTTTATCAAAGCCATTTAACTGACAAAACCTGCACATCTTCCGAGTGTGGGATGAAACCAGAACACCTGGCAAAATTCCCACAGCAATCACGGTGACAGCATGCAAACTCTGTACAAACAACACCCTAGGTTAGGATCGAACATGGGTCTCTGGCACTGTGAGGCGGCAACTCTGCCGCTGCACCACTGATCGGGGGGAACAAGGGTGTGAGTGTGTTTGTGAGTGTCTGAGTGTGTGCGCGAGTGTGTGTGTGCGCGCGAGTGTGTGCGCGAGTGTGTGCGTGCGTGTGTGTGTGTGCGTGTGTATTTGTTAATGTGTTTTCACGTCTTCTCAAAAAAACGATGCGTGAACGGGAACATTTTTACAATTCTGGTAGAGATTTTATCCCCTGGAGTCCGAAATCAGCTTACCTGCTTTATTTCTTGAGTTATTAATAAAAATGTTCACAAATCCGATCAAACTTTGAATTCAAAACACCTGTTTATTTTCTCCGATGACAAGACAATGGATCTGTCTGTCGTCCCGTCCGGCCTCTCTTACTCCCCCCCCCCCCTCTCTTCCACCTCCCTCTCCTCCCCTCCACCCCCTCTCTCATCCCCCCTCTCTCTCCCTCCCCCTCTCTCTACCCCGTCTCTCTCCCCCTCCTCTCTCTCCTCCCCATCTCTCCCCCTCTCTGTCTCTGCCCCTCTCCCGTAAAAGGAGAGAATGAATGATATTAATCTAATATCAAAGGGGGTGGTTAGTGTGTGGTGGGGGGGTTAGTGTGTAGGGGTGTAGTTAGTGGGGATGTAGTTAGTGTGGATATGTGTGTGTGTGGTTAGTGTGTGTGCAGGTAGTTAGTCTGTGTGTGTGTGGGGGGGGGGGGGGTAGTTAGTTGAGGGAATGGGATCCAAAGAAATCCCGAACTCTTGGATTAGATCCCAGCCTATAACCCACAATCATGGATCCAGAATTCTATATAGAAACTCCCCAGACCCTTTGATGAAATCCCAGGCTGTGACCTAGGCTGTGTAGAAGCCCGGGTGTCCCCATATCTCAGACAGTCTGTGTCTCTCACCATCTTTGTTCTTGAGGTTGACGGGCACCATCTCCCACACTCGTGCACACTCGCACAGTTACGCACAAACACAAGGGCACACACACACTCTTATGACAGATGGTTAATTAGGGCTTGTATTATTGGGGAAATATTTACACTGATTCTCGGTATGCATTTGGAGTGGTGCATGATTTAGGACAATTATGGAAAAATAGGGGATTTATAACTTCCGCAGGAACCCAAATCTCAAATAAACAATTGGTGACCGATTTATTGAAGGCTTTTACGCTACCCAGATACATTTATGTTATGAAATGTAGCGAAAGGACAGAATCCAGTGGATATTGGGAATCATAATGTCGACTTAGTAGCTAAGAAAGTATCATGGGAACGCAAGGTGGAGGTTCCCAAAAAGATGAGGCCGACTAAAGGTATAACTAACAAGTCCCCCTCAGAGAAACTGATGCCAACCATCCAATACATTGTTCAATTACAGGAGAAGGCTACTGAAAGAGATAAGGAGCGACGGAGACAACTTGGGCATGTACTGGATTGTATGACCGACTACATTTTAGCTTTGACCTGAGCCTTAAGGGATTCACACTGTAGAGTAAGAGCAGCCTATAGTGAGATGCCTTCGTTAGTAATTCACAATAAAGTGAAACCTGGAGACTGTGTCTTAATAAAGAATTGAGTGAGGAAAGGATTGGAGGTTCGTTGAGAGGGACCTTACCAGGCTCTTCTAATGACTCCAACAGCAGTGAAAGTGGATGGAAGGAATGCATAGGTACATCTCCATCACTGTAAAAGTATCAGTGAAAGTATGGATTGCTAACTTACTTCATCCCAGGTTCTCTTAGGAATTCTATACTCTATTGATGAATGGGATTCGCGCCCACGAAAACTCGGGAGGTGAAGGCTCATCAGACGGGAATCATAAAGCTAGGCCCTTGAAAACTTGGGAAGCTTGATGAAGTTCTGAGAAAATACTTCAACATCCTTTTGTTAGAACATTTGTTAGAGTGAGGCAGTCATAATTGTATTTTAGGGTTATCATTAATGATGAGTGTTATCAAAAATGCTAAATGATAAAACAGGGGAATGTTAATAAATACACAAAAAAATGGAGGATCCCTGCATTTGTCAGGATTGCTTAACCTTTGTCAGTGGAAATTTACAGGCTGTGGATGGCACCAACCAGTCTGAGCATCAGATTGATATGCAGGAGTGAGAGATCCAGGTTTTCTCCTCATTTCCCTTAATTGATAAAATGTATAAAAACTCTGCAAACAAACTTAAATGCATTTATGTGAGTGGATTACTGCAAAAGAATTGTAAATAATGTTGCAAGACTGTTACCCTGCTGCTTGGTGATTGGCCAAAGTGTTAAGCCCTGGCAGGTTTGTTTTGAGTTCCAGGGCAAATGTTGCAGTATTCAGTTCAGTTAGCTTCCTTCCAGAAGCTTCTCCAAGAAACAATGTATGGGAGACTCTGCCACTGGTTTCGGGAACTGTCAATACTGTATTGATGTGATTAATATGTTTGATTGGACTGTAAAGAGACCACCCCTGTGTAGTTCGGCCCCTCAAGTTTCATGGACCTGTAAAACGTGGCTCCATCTTAGATCTTGGTTGATCTTCTGGAAGTGCGCCTGGGACTGCGTGACCTTTTGTAGTGTTTCTGCTTGCACAAGGCTGAGGGGCTTGGCCAGGGAGAGACAAGGATCAAACCCGCAGTGGTTTAGGTATCGTATAGGGGAATTTGCTGTTCAATCTAAAAATAAAGTTTAGTTGTTCCAGTGCTCCATGTTTTTTAGACTGAACTAGACTGGGGGATAAGCTTTGGAAGAGCGTATTTACACACTCACACACATATGCCTGCACACACTCACGCATGCACACACTCTCGCACACATTCTCATACACTCACGCACACTCACGCATATGCGCATACACAGAGCCCTAGGAGGGTGGCACAGTGGTTCAGTTGCTGCCTCAGTGCCAGAGACCCGAGTTTGATCCTGACTTTGGACGCTGTCTGTATGCGCTTGGGCAGCTTACAACACAGTGGTCAAATTTTCATTCCTCCAACTAAAAGTTAACCTTCATCCCCATCTCTCCCCCACACAAGTCGTACCAGTGTAATCATGAGTTGCCTTTCTGTTGACTGGTTAGCACGTAACAAATGTTTTTCACTATACCATGGTACACATGAAAAATAAATTAAATTGAAACTGAAATCGTCTTGATGAGTCTCATTGTTGGTATCATTTTCACTTAGGGCACAGCTGACAATGGCCTGTTGATCTGCGGTTTCTGCCATCGCAGAGGGACCTCTCCCCGTCGTGGAAGCACAAACCCCATCGGTAGCTCCAGTCCACAGGCCGCTCGGCCCGCCGTCCGTCTGCCAGCCCCTCCGACTCTCCCAGACACTGAGACAAGGTTGTTGGTTTGAGACTCACTCCAACCCTCTCGCTTCTGAGCTGTCACCTCTCCTCCCTCACATCTTCCTCTCCCACCTCTCTCACTTCTCCCTCTCATCTCTCTCTGCCGCCTGTCTCCATCTACAACCTGCCTCTGCCAATGTTGTGAGCAGAGCCTGTGTCGTCCTCCCCTGGTCTGCCGCAGTTCTGCTGCTGAGACCGGTCACTGGTTTCTACACCCAGTTTGCTGACATTATGAGACCAATGGGCAGCAGGAAAAGGAGAAAACCCACGCGGTCTCAGTGAGAACGTGTCAACTTCGTACTGACAACACCCGTAGTCAGGATAGAACATGGCACTCTGTCGCTTAGAGGCAACAACTCTACCGCTGCATCATCCTGCCAAACGATACTCATACTCTGTATCTTCCTCTTTGCTCCATCTATTGTTTTCAGTTTGACTTGAGCATGGCCCAATATCGCAGCGAAAACAAAGTCATATTGCAGGCACATGGAGCGCAACAACATGGCATGGTGGCGCAGCGGTAGAGCTACTGCCTTACTGCGTCACAGAAACGGGTTCCAAACATTCTCTAGTGTGCAGTCTACAAACAAAATAGTTATGTCTTAAAAAGGGATAACTATTACCAACAAGGCATAATTGAATCTCTTTGCGTGTGTGTGTATTATGTGCAGCGTTATGGGCCTGTCCCGCTTAGGCGACTATTTAGGTGAGTGCAGGAGAATCTATGCTGCCCACATGGTTGCCACATCTTCGCTGGTGGTCTCTGGTGAGTCTCCTTCATGGTCGCGAGGAATTCCACATTCTGGGAACTAGTCCTGGCATCAGTGTAGTCGCCGTAGATTTTTCAAAATGTTGAAAAATTTTCTGCGACCAAAAATTGGTCGCCATGGAGATAATCGATAATCCTGTAGTCGTAGGTGCAGTTTTAGTGGGGTTGCAATGTAGTTGTAGGTAGTGGAGGTAGTCATAGGTAGTTTTAGTTAATTGCCTTTGCTGACCAGTCATTTTCATTGGCTCATTGGGGAAAAAAAACACAAGCAAGAGTTTTCAGAACCAAGGATAACCGACCAGTAATGTTAAATATCCACTGAACTTCACAGCTGCGTATCTCTGGCTTCTTAAAAGTTGTCTCACTTCTTCAAAGTTGTCTCAAATCCTTCTCCACCCCTTCTCCTCCCCCCCCTCTTTTAAAGGACTTACCGTACACTGTGCTAGCCATCTTAATTAGAGCGGCAACCTTCCTGTTCATCGCGGTGTGTGTCTGTCTCACTTTGGCATTGCACAGAGTGAATTTCAGACAGCGCTCCCTCTGCTTGCCTTAGCCCCCGCCTTTGCGTTGTGCTTGTGTGTGTGTGTGTGTGTTCCACTCTGACAGTCGCCGTTCCAGTTCACAGTTTTTCAGGCGACTGCCGGCAACTTGACTGTCGCCGGCAGTCCGCTGAATAATCGCCTAAATGGGACAGGCCCATAACTGTGTGCTTGTGTGTATTTGTGTTTGTGTGTATGTGTTAGTATGTGAGTGTGTGTGATAGTGCGGGTAAGTGTCTGAAATATGTGTCGTATGTGTATACGTAATGTATGTAGTTCTTCAGACTGAGAGTCAGGGGAAAAGGAAACGAGAGATATAGACGGTGATGTAGGGGGGTATAAAACAAATGAAAGATAAGCAAAAGAGTAACGATGATAAAGGAAACAGGCCATTGTTAGCTGTTCGCTAGGCGAGGGCGCGAACCAGAAGCTGGTGCGACTTGGGTGAGGGAGGGATGGAGAGAGAGGGAATGCAGAGGTTACTTGAAGTTAGAGAAATGCATATTCATACCATTGGGTTGTAAACTGCCCAAGCGAAATATGAGAAGCTGTTCCTGCAATTTGAGTTTAGCCTCTGACAATGGAAAAGGTCTTGAACATCGGACCTTCGGCAGCGGCGGACTGCAGAGCGTTCAAAGACCCTGACCACCAGGGGTGAACAAATCATAGAATCATAGAAAATAGGTGCAGGAGTAGGCCATTCGGCCCTTCGAGCCTGCACTGCCATTCAATATGATCATGGCTGATCATCCAACTCAGTTTCCTCTACCTGCCTTCTCTCCATACCCCCTGATCCCTTTAGCCACAAGGGCCACATCTAACTCCATCTTAAATATAGCCAATGAACTGGCCTCAACTACCTTCTGTGTCAGAGAATTCCACAGATTCACCACTCTCTGTGTGAAAAATGATTTTCTCATCTCGGTCCTAAAAGACTTCCCCCTTATCCTTAAACTGTGACCCCTTGTTCTGGAGTTCCCCAACATCGGGAACAATCTTCCTGCATCTAGCCTGTCCAACCCCTTAAGAATTGTGTAAGTTTCTATAACATCCCCCCTCAATCTTCTAAATTCTAGCGATTACAAGCCGAGTCTATCCAGTCTTTCTTCATATGAAAGTCCTGCTATCCCAGGAATCAGTCTGGTGAAACATATCTGTACTCCCTCTATGGCAAGAATGTCTTTCCTCAGATTAGGAGACCAAAACTGTACGCATTACTCCAGGTGTGGCCTCACCAAGACCCTGTACAACTGCAGTAGAACCTCCCTGCTCTTGTACTCAAATCCTTTTGCAATGAATGCCAACATACCATTCGCTTTCTTCACAGCCTGCTGCACCTGCATGCCTACTTTCAATGACTGGTGTACCATGACACCCAGGTCTCGTTGCATCTCCCCTTTTCCTAATCGGCCACCATTCAGAAAATAGTCTACCCTCCTGTTTTTGCCACCAAAGTGTATAACCTCACATTTATCCACATTATACTGCATCTGCCATGCATTTGCCCACTCACCCAATCTATCCAAGTCACCTTGCAGCCTCCTAGCAGCCTCCTAGCAGCCTCCTCACAGCTAACACTGCCCACCAAGCTTCATGTCATCGCAAACTTGGAGATGTTGCATTCAATTCCCTCATCCAGATCATTAATATATATTGTAAATAGCTGGGATCACAGCACTGAGCCTTGCGGTACCCCACTAGTCACTGCCTGCCATTCTTAAAACGACCCGTTTACTCCTACTCTTTGCTTCCTGTCTGCCAGCCAGTTCTCCATCCACATCAATACTGAACCCCCAATACCGTGTGCTTTAAGTTTGTATACTAATCTCTTATGTGGGACCTTGTCGAAAGCCTTCTGAAAGTCCTGATATAACACATCCACAGGTTCTCCCTTATCCACTCTACTAGTTACATCCTTGAAAAATTCTATAAGATTCGTCAGACATGATTTACCTTTCATAAATCCATGCTGACTTTGTCCAATGATTTCACCACTTTCCAAATGTGCTGTTATCCCATCTCTAATAACTAGCATTTTCCCTGCTACCGACGTTAGACTAACTGGTCTGTAATTCCCCGTTTTCTCTCTCCCTCCCTTTTTAAAATGTGGGGTTATATTAGCTACCCTCCAATCCTCAGGAAACTATTCCAGAATTTAAAGAGTTTTGAAAAATTATCACTAATGCATCCACTATTTCTGGGGCTACTTCCTTTAGTACTCTGGGATGCAGCCTATCTGGCCCTGGGGATTTATCGGCCTTTAATCCACTCAATTTACCTAACACCACTTCCCTGCTAACCTGGATTTCACTCAGTTCCTCTATCTCATTGCTAACTGCTAAACTAACCCTTCCTCATTACTCAGTACCCAGTCTAGAATAGCCTGCGGAAGGAAACCGGAGCACCCGGAGGAAACCCATGTGGTCAGAGGAAGAAAGTGTAAACTCCACTTACACACGGTGTATAGTTTAGTTTAATGTCACGTTACCAAGGTACAGTGGAAAGTTGTGTTGCGTGCTATCCATTCAGAGGAAAGACAATATATGATTGGACAATTAAAAAAATTATATATATATTTGTTTGTGGGCTGTCGAGATGGGGTGAAAGACAGGCAATTACTGTTCATCCCTAAAAAGCCTACATTAAATGTCACTTCTGGAGTCATTTACCGACAAAACAGGTTCAGGACAATTTCCTTCCCTCAAGGATATTAGTGAGCAGATGGCTAGTTACGTTCAGTAGAAACGACGAACTACCAAATGCCACCACATAATGTGGCAGCATATACTTCTCGGACTAGAGAGATACAGCATGCAAACAGGTCCTTCAGCCAATCTTGTCATTCTTTTTAATCTTCCTCACATTGCTATCAACTCCCCGTTGAATTCTAAAACACACCACACACTAGGGGGCAATTTACAGAGGTCTAATTAACATACAAACCCGCACGTCTTTGGGATATTAGTTTAGTTTAGCCGCACAAATGGATTTTAGCTGCACCGATCAGCAACCCCTGCACATTAACACTACCCTACACACACAAGGGACAATTTACATTTATATTTTATTTTTACCGAAGCCAATCAATCCACAAACCTGTACGTTTTTGTAGTTGAAGAAACTGGAGCACCCGGAGGAAACCCACGCAGTCACAGAGAGAACTTGCAAGTTACGATTGAACCTGAGTATCCGGTGTGGTGAGGCAGCAGCTCTACCCGCTGCACCACAGTGCCGCCCAGAATCTCTCCGTTCTGTTATGCCTGATATACGTTTTACCATATTTATTTGTTTGTGGGGTGAGGCTGTTGGGGGAAAGACAGGCAATTACTGTTCATTCCTAGATATGCCTGCCTTAGATGTCATTTCTGGAGTCACATTCTGGCAAAATAGGTTCAGGACAATCTCCTTCTCTCAAGGATATTAGTGAGCAGGGACAGTTGCGCTCAGTAGAAACAAAGAACTGCAGGTGCTGCTTCATACCAAAGATAGACATAAAGTGCTAGAGTAACTCAGCGGGTTAGGCAGCATGTCTGGAGAAAAAGGATGAGTGACGTTTCCGGTCAGACCCAATCTTCAGAATATGGAAAAAACTATATTTAATCTAATCGTCAGTATTAAGTGTTTTTATTTTAAATGACAATTATTTAATTACTTGAATTTAAGTCCTCCATCTGTTGGGTTGAGATTTGAACACATGTCATTGATTTAATCCTCTAAAAATCTGGCTTCCAGTCCAGTAATTTACCTGGGAGGAGACAATGAGTGTGATTGGGTGAGTGAGTGAGTGATTGAGCGAACGGAAGAATGACCAATGTGCGGCTCGTCCTTGATGTTGTTGCTGACTTTGCCGAGGCAACGTGAGATATAAATAGAGTCACTAGAAGGGAGTGTGTGATGGTCTAGACTGCGTCCACAATTTGCTGCTATCAATTGCGGTCTTGGATGAAGCTGTTCCTGAACCAAGCTGTGATGCATCCTGATAAAATGTTGCATCTGTAGAAGTTGGTGTGAGTTATAAGGGACATGCCAAACATCTTAAGACTTCCAAGGAACTAGAGGCGTTGGTGTGCTTTCACTGGTATTAATCAAGAATCGATCTATCACTGCCTTAAAACAATCCATTGATATAGACTCCGCAGCCTTCACTCTGTTTATCCGAAGCCTTCCAAAGTCTTCTGGAGAAACATGGACCTGTCAACCCATGTGCTATTCTACCTCCTGCCTTTGGTGGTGATCACCATAACCTCCGCCGCGGTGAGCAAGAAGCTATGGCTGAGGTAAACCATTGGTGTCGTCACAGTGACCCAGGCCGCCACTCAACGCTGCAGGAAGAAGAGGACCATCAAAATGATCGCGCTGCTGGTGGTGGCCTTTTCCCTCTGTTGGTTCCCCCTCAACGTCTACACCGTCCTGCTCTCCGGCCAACGCATCCAATTCAACAACACCCTCTACTTAGCCTTCCACTGGGTGGCCGTGAGCAGCACCTGTTGGAACCCCTTCATCTGTTGGCTGGACAACAGGATCCACTCTGACCTCATGACCCTTCTGGCCAAGTGCTGGGGGAGAAGGTAGAGAGGAGGCAGAATCCTGACGCTCGCTGTGGCCAGCGGAGATGGGAGGCAGTCGGGGTGAGCTTGGAGGTAGACAAAAATGCTGGAGAAACTCAGCGGGTGCGGCAGCAACTATGGAGCGAAGGAAATAGGCAACGTTTCAGGCCAAAACCCTTCTTCAGACCCTTCTTGAGATTGGAGGACAAGCCTGACCCATCTACGGAGAATAGGGGGATGAAAGTCCCCCTTAGACTTTAGAGATACAGCGTGGAAACTTGGTATCATATTCTGCCCAGGTATTATTGGCCAAGGCATCTGGTGTAACTGCTGGAGTAACTCAGCAAACTTCCTGATCTCCTGGTTCCTCAGCATTTTAACTCCCCCTCCCATTCCCAATCTGACCTTTCTGCCCTGGGCCTCCTCCATTTTCAGAGTGAGGCCCAGCGCAAATTGGAGGAAGAGTACCTCATAATTCGCTTGGGTAGCTTACACCCCAGCAGTATGAATAATGACTTCTCTAACTTCAAATAGCCCTTGCTTTCCCTCTCTCTCTATCCCCTTCCCAGTTCTCCCACCATTCTTATTGTCTTCGATTATATTCCATCTTTCCCACCCACTCCCCTGACATCCAGGCATGGAACTCGCTATCAAATATTGAGGGGACCGGGGGACAGGGGAGACACAATATTTTGGCGGCCACGCGAGCATGCGCACACTCACACACACGCGAGGCTTCGGAGGCTCAATCCAGCGCTAAATGCAGTTCAACTCTGCCTGTCTCGCCGGGTTAACCTACAGCCATGACTGGACTGACGGGACACCAGCGCTGCTTCCCCGCACTGGCCATATTTCCCGCAAGCCCAGGCAGGTTAACCACGGGACAGGCAGAGTGAACTGGGTTTAGCGCTGCTTCTCTGCGTTTTCTGTGGGCCTAGGGGTGTCGCGCCCGTCTGACTGCCGACCTCTCTGGCTACCTGTGGGGGGTGGGGGCACTCAGGTGGGGACGGGACAGCGCCGGAGACCCGGCCGGGATCGATCCTGACTGTGGATGAGGCACAGGTCTATGCCACGTCTCCCTCCTACAATCACAACAATCTATCCTCAGTCCCCCCCCCCCCCCCCACTCCTCCCTCCACCAATTATTATGTCCCGCGCCCATTGCCAGCTGACCGACGTCTCTCTCGTCCAATCGGCGCCCTCGATCAGCAGTCCCACCTCCACTGCCTCGCGGAAAGCGGAGATTTTAAAATACGGATTACAAAAACTTTGGGGATATGTCCCCCACCTCTAAAAACATGGGGGGGATGTGTCCCCTCAGTCCCGAAACGTAACCCATTCCTTCTCTCCAGAGGTGCTGCCTGTCCCACTGAGTTACTGCAGCGTTTCCTACGCGTCTGGTGTGTTGGTGTGTGTGTGTTGTGCGTTGTGATATGTTGTGGTGTATTATGTTATTTGTTGTGTTGCGTTGCATGTCGTGTTGCGTTATGATCAGCTCAGTTCAGTTCAGTTTTTAGTTTAGAGGCACAGCACCGACCAGCGATCACCACAATCCTACACACTGGGGACAATTTTACAACTTTTACAGAAATGAATTAACCCTCAAACGCTCACTTCTTTTGAATTTAATTTAGTTTAGTATGGAGATACAGTGCAGAAAGAGGCCCTGTTGTCCACTGTGTTCATTCCGAGCAGCGATCCCCACACACTTACACTATCCACCAACACGAGGAACAATTTATAATTTTCCCTAAACCTACAAACCTGTACGTCTTTGGAGTGTGTGAGGAAACCGGAGTTCCAGAGAAAACACACGGCCACAGGGAAATGTAAAAACTCCGTACAGATAACACCCGTAGACAGAATCAAAGCAGGATCTCTGGTGCTGTAATGCAGCAACTCTACTGCTGCACCACTCAGCTGCCCAAAATGTAAGTAATTACTGATTGAGGAGAACTACACTAAATGGGACCCAATATTCCACCTCTCCACCAATTCTAATATTGGTGACCAGTGGGGGGATTTCTGGAGTGCCAGTATGGGTGTTGTGGGCCGAAGGGACTGGTTTCCAGAGGGCTAATATGGACATTGTGGGCCGAATGGATTCCTGGGCTTGTGGGCTGGCAGCTCAGTCACTCAGGCCTGGTGGGCTGGCAGCTAAGAAACTGCCAGAAATTCTGCCCAAAACAGGTGAGAGACTCTGTGAGAGAGAAGGGGGGTGGAGAATCAATTTAGACATTTTTCATCTTTTTCTGCAGATCACAGGAATGATGGAGGAAAGTATCCTGGCCTGGATCTCACAGTGAGCCAATGAAGGGAGGGAGAAAAATACTGGGGTGAGGTGTAATACTTGCAGGGGAAATACTTATTGATGGGCCAAAGGGACTCCTGGGCTAGTATAGGCCTGATGGGCCGAAGAGGCTCTTAAAAAAATCTGATTAAATCTCAGTGAAAGGCTCTTTTTCTGGACTTTTCCTGGCCTGGCACGGGCCTCTTGGGCCAATATTTCTCACCGCCAGGCCCCAGGTGGTCAACATGTGGAGACATACCTCCAACCCCCTTACCCTGAACACAGGATCCCCCCAGGGTTGTGTCCATAGCCCCCTACTGTACTCCCTGGACATACATGACTGTGTGGGCAGGTTCAGCTCCAACTCCATCATCAAGTTTGCTGATGACACTGTGGTGGTGGGCCTGATCACCGATAACGATGAGAAGGCCCACCTAGAGTGGCTGATCTGGCACTCTGGTGTCAGAACAGCCTCCTCTTCAATGTCACAAAAACTAAGGTGCTGATTGTGGACTTTAGCTCAACAACCGAGGATGTACATGCCACTGGAGATAAATGGGACTACTGTGGATAGGGTGAGCAGCTTTAAATACCTGGGAGTCCATATCACAGAGGATCTGACATGGACAACACACACTGCTGCAATGGTGAGTAAGGCAAGGCAGCGCCTTTACCACCTCAGGCAGCTGAGGAAATTCAGAGTCTCTCTGAGGATTCTTCAGTGCTTCTACTCTGGGGCTGAAGAAAGAATCTTGTCCGGCAACATTTCAATCTGGTTTGGGATCAGCTCTGCCCAGGACGGGAAGAGTCTGCAGAGTAGTGCGTTCGGCCGAACACACTATTGGAACTATACTCGCCCCCCTGCAGGACCTATACACCAGGTGCAGATCCAGAGCCAGCAACATAATGAGGGACCCCTATCACCCCAGCAATGGACTGTTCCAGCTGTTACAGTCAGGCAAGCGCCTCCGCTGTCACGCTGTGAAAACAGAGAGCATGAGACGGAGTTTCTCCCCACAGGCCATCAGGACAGTAAACTCTTATCTCACCAGAGACTAATTTACTGTTGTGTTGGGTCTTAAAACATTTTTTTTCCTAAAATGTAAATACGGGTTCTGTTCTGTTGTTCTTGCACAATCCGCAGGCATTGCCACTTTCATTTCACTGCACATCTTGTTATATGTATGTGACAAATAAAGTTGACTTGACTTGATGGGTGGTGATTCTGTGGAATTATTTGCCAATGGAGGCCAAGTTAATGGACATTTTGAAAGCAGAAATAGATTATTGATTGGTACCGGTGTCAGGGGTTAAGGGCAGACGGCAGGAGATGGGGTTGGGAGGGAGCAATCAGCCATGATTGAATGGCAGAGTAGACTTGATGGGCAGAATGGCCTAATTCTGCTCCAATCACTTATTACCTGCATGGGTTTTCGCTAAGATCTTCAGTTTCCTCCCACAGTCCAAAGTCGTACAGATTTGAAGGATAATTGGCTTGGAATAAGTGTAAAATGTCCCTAGTGTGTGTAGGATAGTATTAGCGTGCAGGGATCGCTGATCGGTGTGGACTCAGTGGGATGAAGGGCCTGTTCCCGCACTGTACGTCTCTAAACTCTAAACTAAACTAAAATGGAGTCCCATCCCGAGTAGATAGAACCTTCCCATTGAAACACTTACTAATTATTTGAATCCCAGTAGATTATGACACGACGTATCTGATTTCCTTTGATTCATTGTTGGTAAGTCACAGCATCAAAATGAACGTGTAAAGCAAAGAATTGCAGATGCTGAAAATCTGAAATAAAAGTAGAAGAAATGAAAAAAAACTTTTAGCAGGTTAGGCAGCAGTTATGGAGAAAGAAACAGTTCAGTTTTGGATCAAAGACCGTTCAGAGTAGAAAAAAGCAAAAACAAGTTATTTTTCAGTTGTAGAGAGGGGTGGGGTGGATTGGTGGGACAAAGGGGATATATTTAATGAGGCAAGAACAAATGAGGAAACGTAGCATTTGGAGTAGGTATGTTACAAAATTTACCTTCAGCGGCGCTGCAGTTCTGTCACAGGCCTTGTGCGCGGTTTTGGCGCCTTTGAGAGGAGGGCGGGTTTAAAATGCGATTTCTGAGTATGAAAATGGACATAACTATTATTACTGAAGATATGAAAGTGAATTAGGTGTCAAATTAAACTTCTTTTTATGCTTGATTTGATGGGATAAATTGCAGACTTGAATTTTTTAATCTCAAAATTTTGTAACATTGCTATTTGGAGTCAATAAGATAATGGTACAAGGAACTGCAGACCAGACTATACTAACAGAACAATAAAACGGACGTGTATGAGATTGGACTCACCCAGAGGGTGGTTGCAATCTGGGACACGCTGCCTGAGATGGTGGAGGCTTGAACTTTCCTTGCTGCTGCAGGAGATGCTCCCCTGCAGGAAGTGCTCAACTGGAGAAGCTTCACCACTGCAACACCAGCAGCTTCACCACTGCAACACCAGCAGCTTCACCACTGCAACACCAGCAGCTCCACTGCAGCAGCAACTCCATTGCAGGGAGCTACTCCACTGCAGGGCAACTGCATTACTGCAGCAGTTGCTCCACCAACCTCTGTCCCAAAGATTCTAGGATCTTTGATCTGTCCCACTGCAACAGCAGCTGTTCGAGTCCCTGACGTTGTGATGTGGACAACTCGAGCCCTCGGCGGGAAAAGGTGCCAAAAGCCGTCGTGAGTCTTCTTCTTCTTCTTATAGGATTCCGGCACTGTAGACGCTGCTAAGCGTATTACTGCCCTCCACAGGTCAAAGTTTGAACTAAATTCTTACAGACAGTCCTGTAACATGCAGGAATTGAAGAACAGCCCAGGATATCAGCTGATGTTTCTCACTGTGTCCAATCAAAGATAAAACAGAAAAAGCATGAACATGTCCAAACCGCTGACAGTTATAGCAGCGCAACGGTGGTTTAATGTACTCCCTCTCTTGATGCGCCATACTCCCAAGAAACACTCTCTGAGGCAGTACTCCATCTTTGAACGTAAGCAGGACCGGCGGGTCCCCGACTCCATTCCTACTCTTAAATCTCACAACATCGGTTACCTGGGCCCCCTTAACGTTTTCTAAAATCTCCTCAGACAAGCCAGCATACATCCCATACACCACTCCCTTTATTCCCTGCTGTCTTCCTCTAGGAATGACCACCAATTTCCCCACACCCCTAGCATCATTAAACTGTTTTCTGTCTTAGCAATAAACTCTTAACATCCCATTATACAGAATCTTGACCTGAAAAATCCTTGCCTATCTGGCTCTCCAAAGCAGTGGTAATTTTTAATGGATTTGTGAGATATGCAATGTGCTCACAATCACAACTCAAAGACTAAATCTTGGAAGCAAGAGATTCTTTATTTTCGAGTCTGCAGAATCGGATGCCTCTCCAAGTTAAGACACACCGAAGTCAGAAGAGTCATCCCCCTTTATACACACAATTCTACATCCAACCTCCCCTCCTTTGACCCGCTCCAATCAGACACTGGGGTGGACAACCTGTAGGTACATCCCCCCAGTACCTCCCACATCATACATCGCATGTTCATGGTAATGAGCAGTTTCTTGACCAGGGGTGTGTTGTAATATTCATTTATTTTATTAAGCATGCTCAGTTGTTCATGACCTATTCTAGTTTTACTCACCTCCAAGTGAACTCTCTCAGTCCTCCTATATCAGCACTAAAGCTAAGCTATAGTGACAAGGGTCCCATCTATCACCCCATTCTACTGATAGGGATCTTTCTACAACACTCCCTTCTACCACTATACAATGCTATCACTTCTTACTCAAGGATGGGTCTGGTAACTTTTACACACAGCTGTGTCAGAACCCTCTCCCTGGCCCCTATCGGTTTGAATCCTCTTTAAAGCCACTTACAATAGTGGGGTTTAATCACTTTATCCCTCACAGATTCACTGCTCCTGAAATCCTGCATCTCCTTGATTTGTTCCTTTAACTTTAAACAGCACGACGATTTCTTCAATAATTCTAACTCTCCTAACTTTATTTCCGTCGTCTTCTGACACCCACCACCCTTAGCCCCACCATTTCCTGAAGCCATGGGCCTCTAGAACCCCTCCTTACTTAACACTAATCTAATTCTACTAATACTAGCCCTACTACTAATGAAAGAAATGGGGGAAAAAAAAACATCCACCCTCCAACTCAGCTCTTGCTGTCTCTCCGGTCCTCCTGCTGGTTCCCCTGCAAAAAACCGAATCCATCTCTCGCCGTCGCGAGCCCCCCGCCATCCTGGCTTTCCCGCCATTGCGCGCCCGGGGGGAGGGGCTGAGGCGGCCGCGGCTGGGGGGCGGGGCCAGGCGCGGAGAGCGGCGCAGGCGCACAGACCGAGACAACAGGGGGGGGGGAGGGAAGACGCGCACGCGCGCGGACGTTGACGTTGACGTTGACGGCGAGCACGAGCCCCGCGGCCCCTCCCCCCCCGGCGGCGGGAAAGCGAGGATGGCGGGAGACTCGCGACGGCTTTTGGCGCCTTTTCCCGCCGAGGGCCGGAGTTGTCCACGTGACCCGCGCTCTGGGTGGAGCCGCTCCGCTCCGGGGGGGCTATAAATAGTCTAGTCGTGAGGGCGAGGGCGAGTTTAGTAGATGTGAGGTTTAGTTTGAAGCGAGGGATTAATCGAAGCAATGTTTAGTGAGGTGTGAATTGTAGTTGAGGTGAATTTAGCTGAGGTGAAGTTTGGTCGAGATGATTGTGGGGATTAGGTGAGGTAAAGTTTAGTCGAGGTGTGAGGGGTTTAGTTGAAGTGAAGTTTAGGTGAGGTGAGGTAAGAGTTGTGAAATTTAGCTGACGTGAGGTTTAGGTTTAGTTCGGGTGACTGTAGTTGAGGTGAAGTTTAGTTGTGAGGTGGCAGGTGAACGCAGCCCCCAGTGATTGTTGGCATTGAACCAGAGGTTCAACACATTGAGGCCGAGGTTTTGCTGAGGTGAGGTTTAGTTGAAGTGAGGTTCGAGGTGATTGAGGGGTTTATTCCTTCTTAAGCCCTTTACTCTTCGAGGGAGCATAGGCCATTGACAATTGTCCTCCACCTCACTCAGTTGTTGGCAGTTCTTTTGAGATCTCCCCAGTTGAGCCCACTCTCAGGCATTTCTATCTGGACAGCTCTTCTCCAGAGCTGGACCGCCACTGTTCCTGGGACGACCTCTTTTCTTTTTTCCTTGGGGGTTCCATTTCAGGGCTTGCTGGGTGATGTTTGTGGCAGGTATCTGAGGGTGTGTCCAATCAAGCTTCATTTTCTCCTTCGATGATTCACTCCCTCCTCTTCCTGTCCGGAGTAGATAATGGACGGCCCGCTGACCAATTTGGTTTCCCCTGACCGTCCATCTTGTTTCAGGCAAGCCCAGAACTAAGAGATTGTAGCGCACCATTTCTTCGGCAATTGTGGCAGATAGTCCCAGCCTCAACTACCTCATCCGCCAGCTTGTTTCTAAAACCCACCACCCTTTGTGTGAAAAAGTTCCCCTCAGATTCCTATTAAATCTTTTCCCCTTCACCTTGAACCTCTGTCCTCTGGTTCTCGATTCCCCCACTCTGGGCAAAGTCTTATACATCTATCCAATCTATTCATCACATGATTTTGTACACCTCCATAAGATCACCTCTCATCCTCCTGCGCTTTGGGGAATAGAGACCCAACCTACTCAACCTCTCCCTATAGCTCACACCCTCTAGTCCTGGCAACATCCTCGTAGATTGTCTCTGAACCCTTTCAAGCTTGACAATATTTTCCCATAGCATGGTGCCCAGAACTGAACACAATATTACAAATGCCGTCTCACCAAAGTCTTATACAACTGCAACGTGACCTCCCAACTTCTA
>JAVHYY010000441.1:0-115000 GCA_035221665.1 Okamejei kenojei | reverse complement strand
GCCACGGGTGGTGTAGGAGACAGATACGATGATGATGTTTAAGAGGTTTTTAGATTAATACAAGGATAAGAGAATGAAGTGATATGGATCACGTGTATGCAGACAAGATTACTTTCAGTTTGGTATTAGGTTTGTCATGGATGTTGTGGGCTAGAGGCCCATTCCTGCACTAGGTTGCTGTGCTTCTATTGTATATTTGTTCCAAGGGAATGTCTGGCAGGTGGACAATCTTTCTGGGTGAAACTGAGAGTTTAAGACTTCCCTGTTCCTTTTAGAGTGAATAACAAAGCTGGCAGTACTAGGAAGACCTGGATGACACGAGACAGAGCATGGGGAAACGGGAAAGAGAGAGTATAGTGCACCTCAAAGTGCTACACAGACATTTCTGTGTAGAGCCGTAGATCTCTGTTTTTTTCAGAGGCCCACAGGAGCCGTTGGAAGAGGAGGAGGGGGAGGAGCGACACCCGACCGGTAAGCTATAAAATCTAGCGCGGGGCTTGTTTTTTCAGAGGCCCACAGGAGCCGTTGGAAGAGGAGGAGGAGGAGGGGGAGGAGCGACACTCGACCGGTAAGCTATAAAATCTAGCGCGGGGCTTGTTTTTTCAGAGGCTTACCGAAATCCATAACATTCCATTTGGAGAAGTGGGTTTTTTTGAGGAAGCCGCTGATTGGTGGAAGAGGACCCGAGGAAGCAGCTGATTGGGTGCAACCCCGGGTTGACAATTTTACATTTCTGCCTTCTGGGAGTTAGGGATTCTGGGAGGTAGGGATTCTGGGAGGTAGGGATTCTGGGAGGTAGGGATTCTGGGAGGTAGGGATTCTGGGAGTTAAGGATTCAGTATTTAGTAGTAAAGTTTAAAGGATAAGTTTTTGTGTTTTTTTAATATTTAATACAGAGTAATTTGGGAGTAAGGTATGGCAGTAGAGATTGGCCCCGTGGTTTGCTCAGCCTGCAACATGTGGGAGATCAGGGAGATGGTCGGTGTCCCTGGTGACTACGTTTGCAGGAAGTGTGTCCAGCTGCAGCTCCTGGCAGACCGCATTGAACGATTGGAACTGCGGCTGGATTCATACTGGAGCATCCACGATGCGGAGAAAGTCGTGGATAGCACGTACAGTGAGTTGGTCACACCGCAGGCAAAAGGTAAGAGGACAAAAAGGGAACGGGTGGCCAATAGCCAGCAAAGCAGTAGGCAGGTATTGCAGGAGTCCCCTGCGGTCATCTCCCTCCTAAACAGGTATACCATTTTGGATACTGTTGAGGGAGATGGCTCATCAGGGGAATGCAGCAGCAGCCAAGTTCATGGCACCATGGGTGGCTTTGCAGCACATGAGGGGGGAAAAAAGAGGGGAAGGGCAATAGTAATAGGGGATTCAATTGTCAGGGGAATAGATAGGCGTTTCTGTGGCCGCAAACGAGACTCCAGGATGGTATGTTGCCTCCCTGGTGCAAAGGTCAGGGATGTCACTGAACGGCTGCAGAACATTCTGGAGGGGGAGGGTGAACAGCCAGTTGTCGTGGTACATGTTGGCACCAACGATATAGGTAAAAAAAAGGGATGAGGTCCTACAAGGTGAATTTAGGGAGCTAGGAGATAAACTTAAAAGTAGGACCTCAAAGGTAGTAATCTCCGGTTTACTACCAGTACCACGGGCCAGTCAGAGTAGAAATAGGAGGATATTGCAAATGAATACGTGGCTTGAAAAGTGGTGCAAGGGGGAGGGATTCAAATTTTTAGGGCACTGGGACCAGTTCTGGGGGAGGTGGGACCGGTACAAACAGGACGGTTTGCACCTGGAATGGAATGGAACCAATGTTCTTGGGGGAGTGTTTGCTAGTGCTGTCGGGGAGGATTTAAACTAATGTGGCAGGGGGATGGGTACAAGAGCAGATGGGTGTAAAATGAGGGTAGAAGCAATAGGTAGCAAGGTGAAAAGTAAAAGTGGCAGGCAGACAAAACCAGGGCAAAAATCAAAAAGGGCCACTTTTCAGCAAAATTGTATAAGGGGTAAGTGCGTTGTAAAGACAAGCCTGAAGGCTTTGTGTCTCAATGCAAGGAGTATTCGTAATAAGGTGGACGAGTTGAACGTGCAGATAGATATTAATAATTATGATATAGTTGGGATCACGGAGACATGGCTCCAGGGTGACGTAGGCTGGGAGCTGAACATCCAGGGATATTCAATATTCAGGAGGGATAGAGAGAAAGGAAAAGGAGGTGGGGTAGCGTTGCTGGTTAGAGAGGAGATTAACGCAATGGAAAGGAAGGACATTAGCTTGGAGGATGTGGAATCGGTATGGGTAGAGCTACAAAACACTAAGGGGCAGAAAACGCTGGTGGGTGTTGTGTACAGGCCACCTAACAGTAGCAGAGAAGTTGGGGATGGTATCAAACAGGAAATTAGAAATGCGTGCGACAAAGGCAAAACAGTTATAATGGGTGACTTCAATCTACATATAGATTGGGTTAATCAAATTGGCAGGGGTGCTGAGGAAGAGGATTTTTTGGAATGTATGCGGGATAGTTATCTAAATCAACATGTAGAGGAACCAACGAGAGAGCAGGCTATTTTGGACTGGGTTTTGAGTAATGAGGAAGGGGTAGTTAGCCGTCTTGTTGTACAAGACGGCTAACTACCTTGGGCAAGAGTGACCATAATATGGTTGAGTTCTTCATTAGGATGGAGAGTGACATTGTTAATTCAGAAACAATGGTTCTGAACTTAAAGAAAGGTAACTTTGAGGGTATGAGACGTGAATTGGCCAAGATTGACTGGCAATTAATTCTAAAAGGGTTGACGGTGGATATACAATGGAAGACATTTAAAGACTGCATGGATGAACTACAAAAATTGTTCATCCCAGTTTGGCAAAAGAATAAATCGGGGAAGGTAGTGCATCCGTGGATAACAAGGGAAATCAGGGATAGTATCAAAGCAAAGGATGATGCGTACAAAGTAGCCAGAAAAATCAGCATACCAGAGGACTGGGAGAAATTCAGAGACCAGCAGAGGAGGACAAAGGGCTTAATTAGGAAAGGAAAAATAGATTATGAAAGAAAACTGGCAGGGAACATAAAAACTGACTGCAAAAGTTTTTATAGATATGTGAAGAGAAAGAGGTTAGTTAAAACAAATGTAGGTCCCTTGCAGTCAGAAACAGGTGAGTTGATCATGGGGAACAAGGATATGGCGGACCAATTGAATAACTACTTTGGTTCCGTCTTCACTAAGGAAGACATAAATAATCTGCCGGAAATAGCAGGGGACTGTGGGTCAAAGGAGGAATTGAGTGAAATACAGGTCAGTCGGGAAGTGGTGTTGGGTAAATTGAATAGATTAAAGGCCGATAAATCCCCAGGGCCAGATAGGCTGCATCCCAGAGTACTTAAGGAAGTAGCTCAGGAAATAGTGGATGCATTAGTGATAATCTTTCAAAACTCTTTAGATTCTGGAGTAGTTCCTGAGGATTGGCGGGTAGCAAATGTAACCCCTCTTTTTAAGAAGGGAGGGAGAGAGAAAACGGGGAATTACAGACCAGTTAGTCTAACATCGGTAGTGGGGAAACTGCTAGAGTCAGTTATTAAAGATGGGATAGCAGCACATTTGGAAAGTGGTGAAATCATTGGACAAAGTCAGCATGGATTTACGAAAGGTAAATCATGTCTGACGAATCTTGTGGAATTTTTCGAGGATGTAACTAGTAGCGTGGATAAGGGAGAACCAGTGGATGTGGTATATCTGGACTTCCAGAAGGCTTTCGACAAGGTCCCACATAAGAGATTAGTATACAAACTTAAAGCATACGGTATTAGGGGTTCAGTATTGATGTGGATAGAGAACTGGCTGGCAAACAGGAAGCAAAGAGTAGGAGTAAACGGGTCCTTTTCACAATGGCAGGCAGTGACTAGTGGGGTACCGCAGGGCTCAGTGCTGGGACCCCAGCTATTTACAATATATATTAATGATCTGGATGAGGGAATTGAAGGCAATATCTCCAAGTTTGCGGATGACACTAAGCTGGGGGGCAGTGTTAGCTGTGAGGAGGATGCTAGGAGACTGCAAGGTGACTTGGATAGGCTGGGTGAGTGGGCAAATGTTTGGCAGATGCAGTATAATGTGGATAAATGTGAGGTTATCCACTTTGGTGGCAAAAACAGGAAAGCAGACTATTATTTAAATGGTGGCCGATTAGGAAAAGGGGAGATGTAGCGAGACCTGGGTGTCATGGTACACCAGTCATTGAAAGTAGGCATGCAGGTGCAGCAGGCAGTGAAAAAAGCGAATGGTATGTTAGCTTTCATAGCAAAAGGATTTGAGTACAGGAGCAGGGAGGTTCTACTTCAGTTGTACAGGGTCTTGGTGAGACCACACCTGGAGTATTGCGTACAGTTTTGGTCTCCAAATCTGAGGAAGGACATTATTGCCATAGAGGGAGTGGAGAGAAGGTTCACCAGACTGATTCCTGGGATGTCAGGACTGTCTTATGAAGAAAGACTGGATAGACTCGGTTTATACTCTCTGGAATTTAGGAGATTGAGAGGGGATCTTATAGAAACTTACAAAATTCTTAAGGGGTTGGACAGGCTAGATGCAGGAAGATTGTTCCCGATGTTGGGGAAGTCCAGGACAAGGGGTCACAGCTTAAGGATAAGGGGGAAATCCTTTAAGACCGAGATGAGAAAGACTTTTTTCACACAGAGAGTGGTGAGTCTCTGGAACTCTCTGCCACAGAGGGTAGTTGAGGCCAGTTCATTGGCTATATTTAAGAGTGAGTTGGATGTGGCCCTTGTGGCTAAGGGGATCAGAGGGTATGGAGAGAAGGCAGGTACGGGATACTGAGTTGGATGATCAGCCATGATCATATTGAATGGCCTACTCCTGCACCTAATTTCTATGTTTCTATGTTTCTATCTGCTGTGAGAGACCCTCATTGAATATTTTGGCTGCTTTGCCATGGAGAAAGTCATGAAGACTAGGGAATAGGCAAAAGTTAACGGTGATGTTTTGGCATTAGTCCGCATTGCATCAGAGATGCTGGTTGTCATGCATGAAGGTAGATAGATCTCTGGGGCCTGATCTGGTATATGCAAAGTACAGGGGGAAGCCGGAGAGGCACAGAGGGAAGCCGGAGAGATAAGCATCGTTGTTAGCCAGGGTGAGGTGCCGCAAGATGGTAGATGGCTGATGTTGTTCCTTTATTTAAGTTTCAGTACAAAGAAAAACCTGGGAACTATGAACCAGAAAGCTGACTAATCTGTGGTAGGTAAGTTACTTCAGATTCTTAGGGTTAAGAAAATACTTGCATTCAAAAAGACAGGGCTTGAATACTGACAGCAAGCACAGCTTTAATGTGCGGGTGATCATGTTCCACAAACTTGAATTATTTTCTGAAGCTGTAAGAAAGGACAATAATGGTTGGGTAGTGTACCTATTCTATATGGGCTTCAGCAAGGCATTTAATAAGATGCTGCGTGGAAGATTATTCTGCAAGGTTTGATGGCATGGGTTCGAGGTAGTGGATACTAATGAGATATTTAAACGGACAATATAAGGTAGCAGAGAGTGATGGTGGGAAAATGGTTTTCAGACCGATGGCCCATGACTAGTGTATTTCAGAAATCCGTATTGGGTCCACGTTAGCTGGCAATGCATTAGACATGGTCAGTAAGTTTGCAGATTACAATAAAATAGATGATATTTTAGACAGCAAAAAGTTTGCCATGAATTGCAGCGGGATCTTGATCAACTGGGTAAGTTTAGCAGAGGAAAAGCAAATGGAATCCAGGCAAGTATGAGTAATTGCATTTAGGAAAGTCAAAGCAGGATAGGATTTTCCGAATGAATGGTTGGAAGGGGCAAATATTGTTGAGCAGAGGGACCTTGGAATGCGTACATAGTTCCCTGAACGTGGCATCATACGTGGACAGCTCTTGGCATGCTTGTAAGGACAGTGTATGCAGAATTTGGACGTCATGTTGCAGTAGTACAAGGTGTTGGTGATGCTCCACTTGGTCACCATGGATGAGTTTGGCCGAGCGGCCTGTTTCTATGCTGTATGATTCAATTACCTCATTCTGCAAGTGTCAGTTGTGGACAGAACTAACCATGGATACAAAATGTTGCACACTTGAGCTCCACCAGTGTACAGAACAAAGAACAGTACGTGACAAGAACGGGCCACAATTCTTGTGCCGAGCATAATGCCAAGTTAAACTGATCTCATCTGCTTGTATATGATCCATATCCCGCTATTCCATGCCCTTCCATATGTGCCGATCTAAAAGCTTCTTGAATGCCACTATCGTATCTGCTTCCACCATCACCCCTGGCAATACGTTCCAGGCCCCGCTATTCTCTGTGTAAAACAATTGCCTGGAAACATCTTCATTACACTTTGCACCTCTCACCTTATACCTGTGCCCTCTAGTGTTTGACACTTCCATCTTGCAAAAAAGGTTCTGACTGTCTAACCTACCATTGCCTGTCATAACTATATATACTTCTATCAACACTTCCCGCAACCTCAGGCATTCCAGAAAAAACTTGTCCAAAGTTTATCCAACCTCTCCCAGCACTGCAACATCTCCCAGTAATAGCACTTTAATCCAGGCAGCATTATAGTAAACCTCCTATGCACCCTCTTCAAAGCCCCACATCCTTCCTGTAATGGGGAGATCTCTACTACATGCAATACTTCAAATGAGGCTTAACCAAAGTCCTATAGAAAAACGTTTTCACCCAGAGAGTTGTGAATCTGTAGAATTCTTAGCCTCAGAAGGCTGTGGAGGCCAATTTTCTGGATGCTTTCAAGAGAGAGAGCTCTTAAATATAGCGGAGTCTGGGGATATGGTGAGAAGGCAGGAACGGGGTACTGAATGTAGATGATCAGGCATGATCACAGTGAATGGCGGTGCTGACTTTCTGACTTGTCTACTCAATGCCACTAGCAATAAAGGCAAACATATCATATGGGATCTTTACCACCCTATCTACTTGTTCTGTCACATTCTGCGCGCAATGAACTTGAACCCCAAGATCCCTCTGCACATCAATGTTGTTAAGTGACCTATCATGACTGCAAACACCCTTACATTCAACCTCCCAAAGGTTGGTGGTGGGTGTGTGGGTGATTCTCATGTTTCTCAGGCCCAAAAGTATGTCCCTATGTTATTGATCCTCTGTGAATCAGCTGTCAGGAAGAGCCAAAAGGCTGGGCACACACAGGATTTATTAGGATTGCGTTCCATCGCCATTGATTTGACAATTTTACCAACTAATAACCATCATCCTGTAAAACAAGACATCCCTCCTCACTGTCAGCAGCACCAGAAGGTTTTGTCATCTGCAGTCTATTTCCATTGGTCTCCTTGATCAGCAAGGATTTACACAGCATTTACTTCGTGTTGTTCTTGTATAACTTTTAATAACATCATGTAACGGCACCTAGTGGCTAAGCTGTGGATTACAGAACCTCTCGTCAGGTGCCGGAAACCTGTCACATGACCGGGTTCGTGCGCGGGTAGTTGACAGCAAAGATCATAGAGCGGAGCAAGATACTCGACTCCTGCTTAACCCAATGCACTGAGGTATAATATGTAATACAGCGTAACGACTTACTGTATCATTAACATAGCACTTGCCAATGGAAAATTTATAACCAGTGACACCCCCTACCCCCCCCCCCCCCCCGTTTTAAAGGTTTGGCAAAGATTGAAAATTTCACGTATTTAAATGTGTTGTTACGAATATAACTAGTAGTGTGGGAGAAAATTCCATGAGCCAAATTTGCCACATACATACCTGTCCCTCCAAAAATTGTGTCCTGCTGAAAACCTCCGCCGGTGATCCACCGCTCCAGTAAAGACGCGATGGCGCAGGAAGGGGCGGACCGTCCCATGGAGTGACAGGAGGAAAGGCCAATCTATGCAGCGCTGAATGGCAGGCGAGGAGATCGATCTGCGCACACGTGGTTTTTAAGATTTTTAAACCTCGCTAAAGTGGGAAATAAACCCATCCCTCCTCCATCCTGGAGAATCCCCTCACTGCTCTCCTCCATTGTGTGGATGCACCTCCCCATCCCCTCACTCCTCTCCTCCCTCATGTGGATACACCTCCCCCATCTCCTCCCCATCATGTGGATATATCTACCCCATAGCCTCAAACCGAACAATTCTCCCTCACCCCCCCCCCCCACACCAGGGCAATCACCACCCCCCCCCCCCCCCACAACCTGGTTGTCTGGTTCGGGGGGAGGGCGTGATGGGGGTGACTGGGGGTGCAGGAAGTTACTAGGGAAGGGGAGAGAGACTGCCCGGGGACGGGGGAAAATGTTTGGGGACGGGACGGAGACTGTTTGTGGACGGGGAGGCTGACTGGGGACGAGGAGCGTAACGGGATGGGGGATACAGACAGGATCGTTTCCTGCCGGGCTGTCGCTACTGCATGAGGCGGGAGGGTGGGGGTCACCGTGAGCACAGTTGCCAGGCTTGGGGGTAACGACGGGTAAACTCTCACCTGCTGGAGATAGGCCTCCCTGTCCTCGGGCGATCCCAGGTCCTGGTCCCTCACGAACAGCACTTGTGCCTCACTGACCTACCTCTTGCTCTCCTCCTCTGTCAGCAGCCAGGGGGCTTGAAGTGGTAGAGCATCCATCACTCGGCTATGTGAGCAGACAAGGCCCGCGGGACCCAGTCCGTGACAGAGCGATGGTCGTGGTGGTGGAGACAAGGCCAGGAACCCAGACAACCCAAGGACAGCGGTACGCAGTCTGAACAGACACAGCCCACGGTACTCACTGGGCACCGACTCTGACAGATGACCACACAGGGTGACACTGACTCCGAATGATGACCCAGTCAGAGCCAGTGTCACCCCGTTTGGTCAACATTCATAGTCAGTGTCACCCCGTGTGGTCGTCAGTCAGAGACTGATACCTGAACACGTCTCTGACTGCCGACCACACGGGGTGGTCAGACCTGATACCTGAACACGTCTCTTTCTCTGGGGCTGTGGAAGGTGTCCCGCTGGGCTCTCCGGTTGTTGACTGTTTGTGTCCCTCACCTCCATCACTCTGAGGCCTTGGAACAACTGAAAAGATGGGAGAGAGAGTGGAATCACCAAAATATGTCACCAGCATGTGACAGGAAATGGTAGAATGGAAGACTTCAAGGTCTAGAGAAACCTCAACCGCTCGCTGACTCTGTCTCTTCCACTGACTCTCCCTCCTCAACTTCTGACACTGCCCGGCTCTGGTTCGGGTGGCGGTGATGGCTCGAAGGGCCGAATGGCCTCCTCCTGCACCTATGTTTCTATGCCCGCAATCCAAGTGGGGATCAGCTTCAGGACTGACCATGGGGATTTGCGTTCCCATCGATGATCCTAGTGCTAATTCCTGAGAAGACAGATCCTGCTGGGGCATTGTTCTAACCGGGACCAGGGTCTCCAGCTGTGGCTTCCTTGGGTGCCCAAGTGGTGTCAATCTACGGATCAGGCAGAGACTTGAGGAATGCGGGGAAAAGAGAAAAGGCTGGGGAAATGGGAGGTGTCACCAAGACCAGAAACATCATCCATGGCTAAAGGAGGAACGTCCAATCCCAAACACACAATTAAAAGACTAAGACATAGGAGCAGAATTCAGCCATTTAGCCCAACAGCCTTGCTCCACCATCATGGCATTTTCCCCTCTCATCGCCATTCCCCTGCAACATTACTAATCAAGAAGCTATCAAACTCTGTTTTAAAAATACCCAATTGCCTCCACCACCGTCTGTGCCAATGAATTTCACAGTTTCACCATCCTCCAGCTAAAAAAAATCTTCCTCAATTCCATGCTAGAGATACATCCTTTTATTCTCAGGATGTGCCCTCTGTTCCTAGACTCCCCTCTACTGGACACATCTTCCCACATGTACCCTGTCTGGGCCTTTGGTTGGATTCAATGAGAACCCCCCTAGTAGTTTTAATCTCCAGTGACTACAGGCCCAGTGCCGTCACATACTCCTCATCCCTAATCATCCACGGGATCATTGCTATAAACATATGGACCGTCTCCAATGCCAGCACATCCTTCCTCAGATATGGGGACAAAAGATGCTCACAATATTCCGCTGGTCTAACCAACTCCTTATAAAGCTTATATAATTTGTTTTATATACTGGCTGCCTCCGTCCACGGGCTGGTAGTCTTTTTTAGTTATATTTAGAGTGTGTTTTTAGTTTTTTTCAGGTTTTTATGTGGGGGGAAAGCGGGTAGGGTAAGGGGGAAACCGTCCTTCAGTCGCTTCCTGGCGAGGATGCGGCTATTATCCGAGTCGCGTTCTTGCCCCCACACTCCCCAGCTATGGGTGCAGAGCTCCCTACACGGGGGGTGCTGACTTTAACGTCGCGGAGTCCTGGGACCGTTTGCCGGGGGTCGCGAGCGCGAATCTCTGCCCAATGTGGCCTGTGGACATCGGGAGCCGTGGACTCCGGTGGAAGGTGGCCGATTCAGAGATCCAGGCAGCTGAGGATGTTCTCCCATTCGACGTCGTGGTTCCATTAATCCCGGTGAGAGGGCCTTGCGGCGACTACGGGGTGCTCGGGATGCCCCGATCACGGGTGAACATTGGGGAACATCAGTGAGGAGGTTGACTGGACTTTGGTTCCTTCCCTCACAGTGGGGAACTTTGGTGCTGCTGTGGGGATATTTGTTTTGTGGACTGTGTTTTTGTGTTTTTTTTAATTTTTATTTTTTTAATTTTATTTTTGGTATGACTGACAATGTTGTTGTCTCTTAATTGAAGACAATGACAATAAATTAAATCAAATCACATCAAATACTAGTCCTCTCAAAAAGAATGCTAACATCGCATTTACCTTCTCTACTAGCGATTTAACCTGCAAGTTAATCTGTTGGGAATCTTGCACCAGCATTCCTAACACCCAATTCAGATTTATTAATCCTCTATTTAGAAAACAGTCTAAACGTTTATTCCTTCTACCAAAGTGCATGACTGTACACTTTGCTGCGCTGCATTCCATCTGCCAAATTCTTTCCCCAATATGCCAACTTATCTAAGTCCTTCTGCAGAATCTCTGCTTCCTCAATATTACCAACCCCTCCGCCTATCATCATCTATCAAATCGATCTTTAACATACAACATGGAAAGTAGTGGACTCAACACTGGCCCCTGTGGAACACCACTCATCACAGGCAGCCAACCAGAAAATACATCCTTTAATTACACTCTTTGCCTTTTGTCAGTCAACCAAACTGTGACAATAAAGTTCACAAGATATAGGAGGAGAATAAGGTCAATCGAGTATTCTGCCATTTAATCATGGCTGATCTCTGCCACCTTACCTAATTGGCCTGCCTTGTCCCCAGAAAGGTTGACACCCATTCTAAACAAGAACATGTCTATCTGTGCCTCACAAATATCCACGGACGGCTTCCTCAGCCCTCTGTGGCAATGACTTTTACAAAGTACCAATGAACATTCCACTGATCACACAGTTTTCAATCTTTGCACCGTTTTGCCATGTTGATGTCTTTAATACCTCAACTGCTGCTCTGCCCAGGTCTGACCCTCACTGATCCTCAGGGAAAACCCACCCGCACTCCCAAACTCAGCCTTTGCTGAAACTTTCAATCCACCCCACTCACCAATTAAACCCCCTCACTCTTTCAGGGGGCAGCACATTGCTGCTGCGGTAGAGTTGCTGCCTTACAGCATCAGACACCTGGCTTCGATCCTGACTGTGGATGCTGTCTGCGTGTAGTTGGTACGTTATTATGGGGAGGAGGCAGGCGGGTTAGTGATTGGGACGATCAGCCAGGATCACAACGAATGGCGTGCTGGCTCGAAGGGCAGAATGGCCTCCGCCTGCCCTTTGAGCCAACTATTTTTCTACATTTCCATGTTATCCCAGTGACCCCATGGGTTTTCCCAGCATGCTCCGGTTTCCTCCCACTTTCGAAATACATACACGTTTCTTGGTTAATTTGGCTTCAGTAAAAATTGTAAATTGTCCCTAGTGTGTTGGATAGTGCTTGTGTATGGGCTGATCGCTGGACTGCGCAGAATCGTCAAGCCCAAGGGCCTGTTTCTGTGCAGCACCACTAAACTAAATCCCATGTGGAGACACAATGAACTGCAGATGCTGGTTTACAAGAAAAGACAAAGTGCTGCAGTAACGCAGCGGGTCAGGCAGCATTTCCAGAGTGAATTCCCTCAACCATCCTCAATTCAAGGAGGATTGTTGTCCATTGCACAACTACCATCCTCTCCAAAAGCTGGCTGCAGGGACTGGCGATAACGTGTGAGGGGGCTTGGGTACCTGAGGATGTGTCTCCCACTGGGACCGAAGACGATTCCAGGAAGGATTCTCCAGTCGATGATCCCTGGGTCTGTTCACCTGTGGACGTCTGAGGATCTGGAATAACGGAACAGAGAGATGAGAGTGTGACAACATCACAACAGGTCATCAGAATGCGTGATGTGTACGGCAAATTGGGGACTGGCTCTGTGGAGATATCAGCATCATCTGGTCTCCCATCACCCACTCTCCTTCTGATACGTCCGTCACTCCACTTCCCCGACCAGGGAACACTGACTGTGGACAGTGAGCAGGCCTGGCTCACCCACTGCAAAACCATGAGAGGGGTCACTGCTTGCCCCAGAAGTCCAGGAACTGGAGAGGAGAGTACACTGGACCAAAGGCATGAAAATACCCAAGCTGGTGGCTGCAGCAGCAAGAAACAGATTGCCGATAAGCAGACCAGCTGTATGAGACAGTGCAGTGAACCTTGATGGTCTAGTGGGCTGCTGGAGTCTTGTGCCGCTCACAGAGATTGAGCGAGAGGACCGAACGTGACCTGCAGCTGCAAGGAGCGGTGGAACGGCAGTAGAGGACCAACAAATACACTTGGCCCTGCATTGGGACTTCATGGTTAGGCTGAGAAACTCTGCGCTTTCAAAAATTGTTCCTGAAAATAGTGCCAAACCCGGTTACTCTTGTGTACTGTTTTAGTGTACTATTTCTATACACTTGCACTGTATCTAAAGTGTACTGATGTGCAGTAATACGTGTACTGAACTGATGGGAACCTGAATTTCACTGTGCCTCGGTACATGTGACAATAGTTCACAAGTTACAGGAGTAGAATTAGGCCAATCGAGTCTACTCCGCCAGTTAATCATGGCTGATCTCTGCCACTTTATCCCATTTTCCTGCCTTCTCCCCAGAACCCGATCTAATCAAAAACATGTCTATCTCTACCTTAAAAATATCCACTGACTTGGCCTTCACAGCCCTCTGTGGCAATGAGTTTTACAAAGTACCAATGAACATTCCACTAGTCTCATCGTTTTCACACTTTACACCGTTTTACCATGTCATGTTTTTAACACCTCAACTGCTGCTCTCCCTGGTCTGACCCTCACTGATCACCAGTGAAAAAAACCCACCCCCACACCCAAACTCAAGTTATAACCCTTCGCTTTCAATCCACCCCACTCACCACTTAAACCCCCTCACTCTTTCAGGGGGCAGCATGGTGGCGCTGCATTAGAGTTGCTGCATTACAGTGTCAGAGTCCTGGATTCGATCCTGGGTACCTGAGCATGTGTCTCTCACTGGAACCGAAGATGATTCCTGGTATATTCTCCAGTTGATGATCCCCGGGTCTGTTCACCTGTGGACATCTTAGATCTGGAATAATGGAACATAGAGACAACAATAGACAATAGGTTGCAGGAGTAGGCCATTCAGCCCTTCGAGCCAGCACCACCATCAAATGTGAATCATGGCTGATCATCCAAAATCAGTACCCCGTTCTTGCCTTCTCCCCATATCCCTTCACTCCACTATCTTTAAGTGCTCCATCTAACTCTCTTGAAAGCATCCATGGAACTGGCCTCCACCGCCCTCTGAGGCAGAGAATTCCACAGACTCACAACTGTGAAAAATATTTTCTTGTCTCCGTTTCTAAATGGCTTACCACTTATTCTTAAACGTGGCCCCTGGTTCTGGACTACCCTAACATTGGGAACATGTCTCCTGCCTCTCGCATGTCCAAACCCTTAATAATCTTATTTGTTCTTCTTGATAGTGCATTCTATACCATAGATTTGTAATATTTCAAATGCCCTTCTGACACTGCATTTCAAACAAAAATACTTTCCGTTCTAATGTACAAAAAAGGAATGTTAATAGAAATAAGCGCACACACCACTAGAGGCCGCTCTCCCTTATAAGAACAACGAGCATTTAAGACAAAGGGGCACAAAATGCTGGAGTAATAACGCAGCAGATCAGGCAGCATCTCTTGAGAACATGGATAGGTGACATTTTGGATCAGAACGCCTCTTCAAACTGGTGGGGGTAGGAAGAAAGCTGGGAGAGATGAGGCAAGATAAAGCCTGGCAGAGCAAACAAGATTTTTGATGGTTAAATGTTTGGAATAAGCAGCATTCTCTGTTTTACCAGAATTTGATTTCTTAGTTTTTGACTATTTTATTTTCAGCTCAAGCGAGGTAACTTTTGTATTACCTCTGGTCCATGCAGAAGCATTCTGCTAATAGGGCACAGTCTGCATAATTCAGCCCTATGTTTCCTGGATTTGGTCACAACTGATTTCAAAAAAAACATAATGAGGGAGTAGGTGCTCAGCCCTGGGCACGGTAGTTATATCCTGACTTTCATCAGCAGCTTCCTCGTCACCAACTTTAAGCAGCATCATGAGTCAATTTACGGACATCCTGACACCTACACACAAGCAACCTCCCAACCAGAAATCAATGAAATCTGGGTGCCAAACATCTGTTGTTACACAATCTTTAAAAAATATCTAAAATGTTTCACATGTCATTTGTAGATTACATCTATAGACGAGAGTGTGGCAACACCACACAGGCCATCAGTCTGCGGGACGCGTATGGCAAAATTGGGGACTGGCTCTGTGGAGATTAGCAGCATCATTCTGGTCCCCCATCACCCACTCTCCATTGGAAACGTTCGTCACTTCACGTGGTTCCCTCCACCTGCCCTTTGACTCAGGGTGAATTCAGGGACTGACCATAAAGCACGGAAACATGTCCATCGGCCCACCTCTGTTCATGCCGACCTATCTGTTGGTCCCAATATAGTCCACATGTTGCCCATATTCCGCTGAGACTTTATTACCATGTACCTGTTCCAAGTGCCTTTTAAATATTTGTTATTGTATCTCCCTCAACATATCTTTTCTGGCAACTCATTCTATACATCCACCACAACTCAATGAAATGGTTTGCCCCGAATTGTTGCTATTTACTCTTTTCCCCTCTCATCTAAAATTTATGTCCTCGGGTTCATGGTTCCCCAACTCTGAATAAAAAGATGCAGTGCATTCACCCTATCAATTCCCATCATAACCTAAAGCCTTTTTATCACACTATCTACCCGTGATTCCACTTTCAGGGAACTCTAATATCATTTACTGTGTAGATCCAGTCCAGTTTGACTTCCCTTTTATGAGCCTTGCCTGGTAGTTTCAGTGGGAGAGCATTTTGGTAACAATGATCACAGCTCCATAGTTTTAAGAGAGTTATGAATAGGTCTGTCTGGACCTTGGGAAAAGTAATAATATTGCGTTAAGGTACATTACAGCATTATTAGGCAGGAACTAGTATAGTGGCAGATTATTATATTGTTCAAGGAATTGCTCCCTCTAGCCACTAGGAGAAGACACGGGGTAAGGTGATAGCGTCGTATTACGCATGGGAGCTCTCCACGAGACATTCAAAGCCGTAGAAAGATAAATCTTCAAACACACAGTCTCTTGATTAATTGTTTCTTTATTGTCGAAATAAAACAGTAAGATATTCATCCAGACTTCTTGAGTCTTGGAAACAGACCAATTAATAACAATGAATCAAAGAATCATTTATTGATTACAGTTTAATAATTGGGAAAAAATTAATATTAAAATTTTGGAAAGGCCCCTACATCCCCCACAAATCAAAATGTGGAATACAGAAATGTCGGAGACACTTCATCTGTAGAGATTGAGGCTTGTCCTAATGGACAAGTTAGATCTCTTCAGAGAGATATGGTCTCCATATATTGAAATTTTTACAGGGTCATAATGGCTCGGTACGAGGGCTTGACTGAGGCCTGAATATTAGAATGGATGAAGAAGTATACATAATAAATCATGCCTATATCTCCAATGACGGATTAATGATTAACACTCCATTTTGCTTTCATATTTTTATACTATCTCTCTCTATCTTTTCTTACTTTATAAAAAAATTAGAAAAGTGTATAGAAGCATATAGTCTTAAATTTTAATCAATTAATATAATATTAATATTATTAATATCATGAAAGTATCTATAATGTATTTTCATTTATGTAAAATAATGTATTTTTCATCAATATGTTTCTATAATAAAAATACTTAACAAAGACAAAATTTAAAGGCATATGCCATAATTTATAACATACCAAGTTAAAGCCAAATGGCCACTACATACCGGCCCCTAATTGTTCTGAGTATATAACAAGGCATTACTAATAAACATCAAAAAAGGTCGCAATGAAGGCTTAACATATATGAGAAACAAAAAATAGCATGCATTATGTATCCGCAGTTGCCCAGACTTCTTCAGTGATTTCTGCCATCTTCTGCTTCGCAATCTAGAAGCAAGCATAACTTGGTTATTGGTCTTATTAAAAATTGTTTTTATTTTGAAGTCGTACCGTGTGCTCCAAACCCTTAACATCAGTCATGAGACCCAGTATATAGTCCAAACACAAAAGCCCAAAGTTTTAATAGCATGAAACTTCTTTCTCCGTGTCCGATCAACTCATGGATGTGTTGTAACAATAATGTTGAAGTGTGAAAATCTTCCGAGAGAATAATAGGATTTTTAGCAACAACGTTCATTGTTAGGTTTTGTTTAATTTCCGGATCATTAGCAGAGATTTCAAATCCCAGCTCAAGTGTTGGACCCCATTCTCTGTCTGCTTACAGAGAAACTCTGGTCCATTGATCCATCTCTTATTGCTTAAGAAGTGGTTTAACTGTCAGTCCTCTAGAAGCATTTCATCCCCAGGATTTTCTTTTGTGTTAACAATATTTCCCTTGTGAAACATTAGTAGCTCCCAATGCTCTTTCCATTGGCACGTCATCTTTGTCCAAATCCAACTCACAGTCTCTTTTGAGCTCTATTATCTGGTAGAAAAGGATTTGATTACAAAACGGCTGTTGCTGATCCACTTGGAAAGTGTGAATCCTCCCTTATTGCAGAGGGAAGTCAGATGTTTTACCATTTGATTAGCTCCCTGCTCAGTAGACATGAATTTTAAGCAATCATCCACATAGAAATTATTCTTCAAAGTGGATATCAAGTTTTATGGAAAGTGAACTTATATTGTCCTCTGCAGTCTTCTTTAATGCAACGTTCGCACACATCTTGGTGATGACACTGCTCCAAAGAGATGTTACCTTCATCCGGTATTCAACAAGATCTTGTTGTACATCCCCTTCCAGCCACATAGGAATCGCAGGCAGTCAATGTGTTTTCTGATACTTTAACTTGATGAAACATCACTCTGATATCAGCCTCAAAGCAATTGGTTCTTGTCCTGAATTTAATGAAACACCGATGAGTGGAGTTGGAAGGTCTGGACCTTGCAGTAGTTGACAATTAAATGATGTTCCTTTGAAGACTGCAGCACAGTCCCAAAGACCTGAAGCTCCCTTTCTTTGAGAGATACATCCCATGGTGTTTGAATGTACCATAGCTCTCCATCACGTTGATTCAGTTTGGTTTGTTGGTACAATTTTGGCATAATCATTGTCAATCATATCCTTTAGGAAAGACGTATATTCCTCATGAAATTTCTCCTTTTCTTGTCAAACTTGCGTTTCATTCAAACTCTGGGTGCATTGCTCTGCCATACTGACGATGTTAAAAAAATTGCCATTCAAAATGACACGATGCAGACTAACACTTTGTTGTTTGAAAGGTAAATCCAGACAATAGTGTCCAGCTATAATCTTTACTGAGTAGTTCATAATATCCAAGAACTTTAACTCTTCCCTGGACATTTCTTCAGATTCCCTACTGGTATTTTAATTGAAGTCATGATTGTATTGCTTGATCAATAGCTTTCCTAATTTACCAGTAGCTTTTTGATTAACAGCAGCGGCAGGGTAGCTGTTCTGGTTCCCACTTTTCACAGCAAACGGTCCATCACCTTGGCTCCTCACAATCTGTATAGGTTCCAATGCCTTCAAAGTATTCGATCCGGGCACTTCCGGTGGCGCTATGGAGCCCTAGAGTATAGTGCCAGCCAGCTCTGCAAAAAAATTGTTAAAAACGGGGGTTTTAGAAGACTTACCGGCTGTCTGCAACGAGCTGTTTGTAGTTTCCTCACCGAGTGACGTTATCAGACAGCTATGTCGGTTCCACGGAGCCCCACAGATAAGAGTAAAGCTCGAAAGCCGAAACTGGGAGAAGGTCCAAGTGAAGCCTGGGAGTCGACTAGAACTCGATCCCAGGAAGATTGTCGACTGGACTCGATCCCAGGAAGATGTGTCCAAGAAATCAGGGACAAAAGTGGAAGGTGAGGAATTGAAATCCTTTATTTCTCAGCAGATAGTTAAGTTAAAGGAAAGAAAAAAAAAAAAAAAATAAAGGAAGATATAAGTCAAATAAATAGCTCGATTGATATACAGATGAATCAGATGAAAACTCAACTAATGGAGTTAAAAAAGGAAAACAAACACAATTATTGAAAAAAAAGGTTAAGAAAATGTCGGATGATTTTAAAAGAAGAGTTTATTGACACGTTTAAATGTCATGGAGGAAAAGCTGATAAAAAACTGGAAAGGTTTAAAAAAGACATTAAAAAAGACATTGACAACAGATTTAAACCTATTGAAGAAATGCAGAAACAACAGATGGCTGCAATAAAAAGACCTTGAACACAGCAGAAGCAAATGCTTTGACTACAGCGAATTTGATTACAGAAAAATGAACGTCTGATGAGTATGCTGACTAAAACAGCCGAGAAATGTATCTGAGCTAGAAGGACATCAGAGAAGGCAAAATCTGAGAATTGTAGGGATTCCTGATGGTCGAGAGAATATCGACGGCCCCTCGAGAGTTCACTGCTAAAATTACTCAAAGAAGTCTTATCTCTGGAAGAGATGCTTTATTAGCTCGTGCTCACAGAGTCAGTAGACGTCAGACCAGGACCCGGCGCTCCTCCAGGCAAATGATCATTAAAGTACAGTTTGATTTTGTTCTGGATGAGATTATGCGGAAAGCTTCGAAACTAAAAACTTGACATTTGAAGGTCAAGAAAGGATTAGGTATTTAATCGAGACTATCCACCAGAGGTCGCCAGGGAAACGAAAAGCATTCAATGAAGCCAAAAGTCCTTATGCTGTGGAGTAGAAAATCGAGATCCACGGTTTGAACTAACTACCCAGCGACTTTAAGAGTTTCTTAATAAGAAAGTGGAGTACTTTTTTAAGACCCCAAACACAGCATTGGAGTTTGGGCTCAGCAGTTCAAGACTTGAAGAATACCTACAAGCAAGTTATACTGACTTTTACCATCTTCAGATACTCAACATGAACTTTTAAAATTTACTGAGACTCTTCAAGATGGATATTGGACTTGATGAATAGACAATGTCGAATGGAATGGAGGGAATAAAACAAGATTTGACAACGTCATCAGGATATCTGGACATTGATAATTAGTTTCTAACATATAAAACTAACAAAAATAATTAATACACACATTAAGATTAATAATACGGTTTTATTATCAGTTTTTCCCACCCTATTTTTTTATTAATTAGGAATGTCTATTATTACTAATCACTATTACTAATAATTAATAATTAATTTTCCCTTTTCTGAACTGAATTAATTGTATGGTTATTCATCTTTTTATATAGCCTTTTGTATTTTTTATGTCTAATATTAGTTAGATTTCTAAGTTAGCTTTAGATATTGATATTTTTAAAGGAAGAACCATTTTTTTTTATTCTTCCTTTTTTCTCTTTTTCTCATCCCCTTCCTGGTTTTTTTTTTTTATTATTCCCCCCTCCCCCCCCCTTTTTTTACATTATATATATTATACCCCCGTTAAATATTGTTAAGGAATAGTAATTCCCTAATTCCAGGAGCTGGTCGTGTTTGATAACATCGATGACGGAAGTCGTTAGATATATAGTCATCTTAATATGGCTGGCACAAACAACATCGATTCTAGATGTAGTTCTTTTTTCCTTTACACACAGTACTTCTATTTATTTTTTCTTTCTATCTTTTTATCTATAGTTAATTTTTGGTTTGATTGGAGTAATATAATGTACCAAGGGAGATATATTCATGAGGGGCAAAAAAGAGATTTAAACTACATCCACCGGGGTTCAGGTGTAAGGTTAGGGTTTTTCGCGCTGATCCATAGGATCCTGCAGCTCCCCATAAATCTAAAATGCAGACTTAAAAAGAAATACGGGGAATGAGGGATTAAAATCTGCAGTTGGAATGTTAAGGTATTAATGAACCGATAAAGAGAGGAAAAGTATTGACACTACTTAAAGGCAAGTAAAGCTGAATGTTAATTTACATTCAAGAGACCCATCTAAAAAAGAGCGGAAAACAGGAGTTGAAAGCTAAAATGGATAGATAAAATATATCACTCTTCTTTTACACATAAATCAAGAGCCCGCGTAGCAATATTATTTTCGTAAGGTACTTTATTTAAGCATAACATTAACCATAGATGATAAAGATGGTAGATATATTATTGTGATAGGAGAATTAAATACAGAAAAAGTACATTCTTGTTAAATATATATGGACCAAATTTTGATAGTCCATTGTTTTTTTAAAAAAGGTATTTAATAATATTCCGGAATTAATACAATATAATTTTGATAATTGTGGAGATTTTCAACTGTACATTAGACCCATAACTTAGAGATCTACAAAACAAAGAAAAAAACAAATCACGTTCTAGTGATTTTGCTAAAATGCATATATGCAAGAAACAACCAACATTAAAGATGTTGGAGGAACAGAAAATACTACAGGACGAGGGATTATTACTTGTTACTCCCCAGTACATAAAAACTTACTCAGAATAGATTATTTTTGGTGGATGCAAAACTTATCTCACTTTACTTATGATGCTAAATATGATAATATAATAATCTCAGATCACGATTCCGTAAGTTTAAAATTAATATTAATAATAAAAATAGATAATTTAAGACAGTGGAAAATTAAACCCCACAAATTTTAAAACAAACAAAGCCACTCAGGGAATATATAATAACTCAAATTAAAATTTTTTTTGAATCAAATGATCAACAGGAGATATCGCGTTCTTTATTGTGGGTAACATTTAAGGCATATCTTCGAGGAATAATGATTTTTCACAAGCATTTGACAAATAAAAAGACTCGGAAAAGAACAAAAGACTAGAAAAAGGAAGATTAAGGAATTAGAAATATACAGAATGCAATAAAAACCAAGATACGACATTACATAATAAAAATTGTTATATTGAATATAAATTAAATAAATATTTAAAGATCAAGTGATAAAATTTTACCAACATACTAAACAATACAGTTTGAATTTGGGGATAAGCCCCAAAAAACTGCTGGACTCGGGACATTTAAGAAAATTGACGCGGAAAAAAGTTTACATTAGGTTAAATCACAAAAAATGGTGATTAATTTATACAACCTTAAAGATATTAATGAAGATTTTGCAATATTATTAAAACTTTTATAAATGCTAAAACAACAGTAAGTCAAAATAGAAATAGATGCATTTTATAAAAAAATGTAATTGAAAGGACTGGATTTCAAAATAGGAAAATTATTAAATGCTGATATTTCATTAAATGAAATTAAAGAATCTAATAGATCATTTAAAAAAAACGGTAAACACCCAGGACCTGATGGTATAGGTTTCGGAAATTTATTAAAAACATTTCATGAATATATAGTTCCATATTTAAAATCACTATTTGAACAGACTATATACAGAACAGAAGCTTCCAGATACATTGAACGAATCGATTATAACACTTCATACCTAAAATAATTAAAGACTTAGTCGACCAGATCATATAGAGCAATAGCTCTATTAATACAGATCAAAAAGATATTAAACAACAATATATTAGCAAAAAGATTGAGGTTCAATTGTTATGATTAATACATCCGGATCAAAACTGGATTATACCAAAAGATATTCTTCATATTATCTAAGACGATTGTTTAATATGATATATTCGAAAGAAGTGATAAAAAGATTTATTAGTTATTTCGCTTGATGCAGAAAAAGGCTTTTGACCAAGTGGAATGGCCCTATTTATTTTCGGTGATGGAAGTTTAAATAGGAGAGGAGTTTATTATTGGATTAAATTATTATATGCAAATCCAATAGTAGACATAACAACAAATCGAATGTTATCATTAAATTTATTTATCACGAGGTTGATAGGCATGGTTTGCCCTTTATCACTTTATGGTTTGCATTAGCAATAGAAACCACTTGCTCAGAGGGTAAGAATACACCCGGAAATATATGGATATGATACCGCAAAATACTAAGAATAAATTTCCTTATATGCAGATGATGTATTTACTTTATATCCACTTCAACAGAAATAAGTATTCGAAATTTGTGTAAAACTAATAACGCGATTTCGGATCACTTTTCAGGATACAGTATAATAAAGTGGAATAAAATGTGAACTGATGCTATAAACAAGAAATAAGTTACATATATTACAACAATTTCCTTTTAAGATAACAAATGAAAATATTAAATTTCTTGGGATTTTTGTTAAAAAAAGATTTATTATCTATATAAAAGTTCTAATTTTCCCCCATTAATAGAATAAATTAAAATAAGTATATTTCATACTGGAAAAGTTTACCTATTTTCGATGATAGGGAAAAATTAATGCAATTAAAATGATTTTTTCTTCCACAATTATTATATTTATTTCAATTAATCCCGATATATCTTCCAAAAATTTTTTTTAAAAAAAGTAGATCTTAATTACTGATTTTATTTGGGGATTATAAGATTCATAGAATAAAATAAAAAACATTTATGAAGTCTAAAATAAATGGTGGATTAGCGTTACCAAACTTGATGTTTTATTACCCCCCCTGGGCAGTTAATATTAAAAAAACATGAATTTTTGGTTAGAGATATAGATAATAAACCAAATTGGTTACAGTAATGGAAGAAGAAGATTGTTCCTCCATTAGGAAATTAGCTGCACTTTGGTTCTTGATACGGTAGCTATTTGCTTATATTAATGTAGCTAAGAAAGTTTTATAGTGAAAAATCCGATAATAGAAAATGGAATCGCATATGGAAACAAATAAAGAAAAGCATTAAAACTAAAAATCTATACCCAATAAGTCTTAAGGATTGTTATTATTTTATGTTAAACTTCGTTTTTGGATAAGGCTCTTTTTACAATGGAAAAATTAAAAGGATATTTCTAAGATGGGTGATCTTTATAAGGAAAATACTTTTCTTTCATTTCAAGAGTTTGCAAACAATTTTATGGGGCTACATAATAAAGAATATTTCGATATTTACAAATTAGAAACTATGCCTTCTGTAAATATATATGAATTTAGAAATAGAAAAATAGAAAATTTTAGATGAATGTTTGATTAAACATCCAAAATCTGGAAAAAAATGATATCATATATATATATATTTTACTGGGAAACGATACTCCATCAACAGAAATATACAGAGAATCATGGGAAAAAGGAATTAGGCCAAATAAATAAGACAGAATATGGGATGAATGTTTACAACATATTCTATTGTTCATTAAACGCTAAAACATTCTCTTATACAGTTTAAAATATTACATAGATTTACATTACTCTAAATCTAAATTACATAATAGTTTTTCCAAAAATATGTCTCCAACACATGTGACAAATGTCAAATTTCAGAAGCAAATTTGAACACATTCATTCACTAACTGCATAAAAAATTGGTAGAATACTGGAAGGAAATATTTTAAATAATCTCGACTGTTTTAATATAAATATAATCCCTGACCAAAGCTGATTATACTTGGAATAATTGAAACTGACCAATTAATACAAACAATCAAAGAACTTTTATTGATTATGGTTTAATAATTGGGAAAAATATTAATATTAAAATTTTGGAAAGGCCTGCATTCCCAACAATCAAAATGTGGAATATAGAAATGTCGGAGGACACTTCATTTGGAGAGATTGAGGGTTGTCCTTATGGATAGGTGTAGATCTCTTCAGATGTATTTTGGTCTCCATATATTAAATATTTGCAGGGTCGTAATGGTTCGGCGCGGGAACCTGACTGAGGCCTGGACATTTGAGTGGATGAAGAGATACGTATAATAAATCATGAATATATCTATAAGGACGGATTATTGACGGAATATTTTTATTCTCCATCAAACCTCTTCTTATTCTTTATTCTATTTCCTAATTTCTCTATTTTCTTATATCTAAATAAAAAATAAAAAAATAATATAGAACACACCTAGCTTAATATTAGAATGAATATAAATATCATTGATTTATAAGAACATTGTTAGTATTATTAGCATTTCCTAGTATTTTATATTTTTAATCATATAAAATTATATGCTTTTAATGGTACAATACCAATTAATTTTAAATTTAGCGATAAAATAAATATTGTTTAACATTAGGAAGAAATAATTAAGATTAATAAGATGTACTAACTTTTTGTATCAATAATATCATAAAATTTGGTCTTATACTTTATAAATTAGAAAATAAAATGATAGTTACTAATATACCGAGTATTAGAATGCTAATATTGTGAATGTATTAGTAGTATTATGTATCTTTAATTATATAAAATACATAATTCTGAAATCTATAACTAAGGATTATTACAGTATAAATAATATTATTAGTATGAATCAGTTATTAGGCTATGTATATTTTACTACTGAAATATAATGTAACTGGTTGTTATTTTGTTTCTATAATAAATAAATTAAAAAAAAAAAAAAAAAAAAAAGTATTCGATCCGATAAGTAGGTCAATATCAGAATTATTTTAGATATTTTGTCATCCTTCATGTAAGGCCGTTGTCTCAAGTCCTCATGTCTGGGGTATATTTTGATGTCCAACAGGCATGGTCTCATGTTAACACTTCAGATATTGGTATAAAATGAGCTTCATCCAGACTAGATATTTCCATACTTGTAATGTAATGACTAACCCACTCCTTCTCTTCATTCATGGTACGCAATCAAATCTTAATCTCTCTGGTGATGTTGTGTCCGCCTTCTCATCAAGCCTTTGTGCAAAAGGTAGGCGAACCTCCGTGATCTAAAAATGCATATGTTAGCAACAACTGTATTCGTCTTGCTAATCCATACCTGATTGGAAGATACAGGCTTCTCCCCCGGCCCCAATATGACCAGTTATCTGAGGTAAGGTGACTGCATCATAGTAGCGGGCTTCTCCTTCTGTTCTATTTTGCTCCAGCTCCTTCTCTTCTGTTTGCTCCGTGGGTTTCTCTTCTGTTTGCTCCGGTGGCTTCTTTCCGGTGTGAAGTGCTTCAGGATGATTTTATAGGACTCTCACAGTCTTTAACCATGTGTCCTTTTTTCAAGCATCCAAAACAGATTCCATTTTTCTTTAAGAAATCCACCTTTTCTTTATATTCCTTCTTCTTGAATCTTCGACACACCTCATTGTGTCACTGTTGTGTCTAGTCCGTGTTGTGAGGTATCACAAAGTCAGTGTAAACCGGTAGTTTAGGATCAAAGTAAACCAGAGTAGGAGCACTGGACATCTGCTGCTTAAGAGCGTCGATACGCTTTTCTGTTGTTGCTCGTGCCAAGTCCAGCAGTGTCTTTGTGTGTAAGTTGGCGCAATGTGGCTGATATTTCGCTGAAACCGGAATGAATTTACTCAAATAGTTAACCATGCCAAGGAATCTCTGCAAACTCAGCAGGTCTGTGGAGTGCTTGGAGCTCGTTGATAGCACTGGTTTTAGTGTAATTTCACTTGCTGTCACACAGCCTCTGTTACACCCAGCTGCACTTCACCATTCTTGGAGCAGATAAAATCCTCAGATTTATTCTCCAAGCGCAGATAGGCCACCCTAAATAAAAGCCTCAGTACATGCTTCATTTCAAACGTTGCTCATTACCATCCATCATCTGCTAATTGATATGTGGCAGATATATTGGTCTGATACAGTAATTATTGCATTCATATAGCACCAGTGAAAACTCTCTGGCTGCACTGAGCATGTCCTTGAACTGCACAAGGAGTTTGGCCATGTTGTAATGTGGGAGGTTCCAAAACCAATTACTGAAGATCTATGTTTCCATGAACAGTTGATCAATAATGTGTTGTCCGAGATACAAGGAACTGCAGATGTTGGTTCACAAAAAAAAAAAATGCTGGAGTAACTCAGCGGGTCAGGTAGCATCTCTGGTGAACATGGATGGGTTACACTTTGGTCTAGGGTGGCAGGAGCAGCAAGAAATGGCCAGGTGCGATTGGGGGAGGGGCTGGTTGGGGTGTCCAATGCTGGAGGGGGTGTGGGGGAAGGGTACAGAATGCAGGAGTGGGAAGGATGGGGTGTGTGGGGCCGCACTGGCCTGGGGAATTTTTTACTCACAATGTAACATGAAAGGAGCCGTCAGCCCAATGGGCTGTGCCAAATCAGGGCGCAGGGGTAGTGGGCTCAGATTGGTGCTCCGTAGTCAGGCAGTGGGGCAGGTTGTCACGAGCCAGGATCTGCCCAGATTCAGTGGTCACCCCTCAGCCAGTCTTCAACTTTCACACATATTTAGAGAAACAAACATTGAAAATATACATTGAAAATTGAAAGAACAGTTTCTTCCCAGCAACTATCAGGCTCACAACGCTAACCTCAGCAACCATGATCTTCTATCGACTGTCTCTTTACTTGCACTGTTATTATCTAGTGTTATGGTTATTAATTCATCTTATTTTTTTCTTTCTATTTTATCTGTAGCTATAGATATCTGGATCATCACTCTGACCTTTGCTTAAGTATCAGAGTGATCAGTTGTACATTCTTGTACATCTACCATTTAACCAACCTGGATTCTACCCAGAGCAGCGATGGGAATGGAATGCACTCTCGGGAATCTTTCATTGTCTTAACTGAAACAACAAGCAGAGAGTCAGCCGCTGGACTGAGGGAAAGATAAGCGACTGGTGTCTAAACCAGATCCAATTACAGGAAACCCTTTTTTGCCCTTTCCAAAATCTCTCTTTCCTTCCTACAGTATGTGGGAATTTCATTTCCTTATATTCCATTCCCCATCCCATAGTGAGGGCTGATACTATCAATCTAACACCACCTTATTCTTTCAGTTACTTCATATGGAACAGTAGGTTGCTCTTCGGCTCATCATGAGCATACTGGCCCTCAGGAAAGTGACTCCTCAGCCCTCTGCCCCTCTCCTAATTTCCCTGTAGCACAACAACCTATTTCCCTCTCACATGCCCGTGAACCCCACATTGATTATTTTGCCACTTGCCACCACGGGTGGGTGTTCTCAGGACCAGTTCATCGAACAGCACATATTTGGGATGCAGAAGCACCAGGGGGAAACCCGCCCAGGAAAGGCATGCAAATTCCACACAGACAGCGCCCGAGGGCAGGATGGAACTGGGATCCTCGGAGTTGCAAACATCAGCACTAACTGCGTCACATTCTCCCTCACTGAGAGTTGTTATGACCTCAGTTTACCTGCAAAATCTGTACCACCATTCTTCCAGATTCCCATCATCCATCCATTGGCCACTGCACTGAGTTCCATGACAACCGAGCTCCTCCAGGGCTGATTCAGGATGGTGTGGGTAACACACGGATCACCGGCTGTGGAGTCTGCAGATGAGATGTTGGATGTGGCCCTTGTGGCTAAGGGGACAGAGGGTATGGAGAGAAGGCGGTACGGGATACTGAGTTGGATGATCAGCCATGATATATTGAATGGCGGTGCAGCTCGAAGGGCTGAATGGCCTATCCTGCACCTAATTTCTTTCTATGTTTCTATGAGGCACAGGATGATGATCAGTGTTAATGTAAGACTGAACTAAGTTCACTCAAACTGGATCCCCCAGCCACATCCAACAACCCAGGGCGTCTGAAGAAGTGTCTCGACCGGAACGTCACCTAGTCCTGAAGTTGGGTCTTGACCCGAAACTTTACCCATACCGTCTGAAAAAGGGTCTGGATGCGCAAAAACGTCACCTGTTCCTTTTCTCCAGAGATGGTGCCTGTCCTGCTAAGTTACTGCAGCTTTTTGTGTCTGTCTTCATTACCAGCAGCCTCCGATTTAGAGTCATAGAGCAAAGAGTCACAAAGCAAAGAGACAGGCCCATGAGCTACAACATCAATGTTTTAGTTTATGTTCAGTATAATCATGTAATATTTCATTCCAGTCTTTTGCCCATCTGCATTAATCACAAATGCCTATCCTTCTGTGCCTTGTCTCTTCACATACCTGTCCCAATGCTGTGATTGGTTCTGATTCTACCAACCTCTCTGGCATGCACATTCACTACTCCCTCTGTGGAAGAACTTTATCCTTGGATCACCAAGCATTACAAATTATACCGTGTAACCAGTTGAAAGGTACCCAAATGGACACACGAACGATTCATCCATCTCGCATTCACTGCTCTTCCACCTCTCGCTCTCTCTCGAGTTCACTCGCACACGACATCTGGTGGCGAGGGTGGAGCCGCGGGCCCTGGCTGGAGCCAAGCCTGGTGCTCGAGCTGGAGTGAGAGCCGAGCTTGGGATGGGGCCGTGACTGGGGCCGATAAAGTAGCCGGCGCTGGAACCAAGGATGAGTCTGGGTCCAGGGTCAGGGATAGTGAAGTCGGAACCTGCTCTGGAGCCCAGGCAGTGGCGGAGCTGACGGCCTGGAGGCTGCCGCTGGAACCAAGGACGAGCCTGGGCATAGACTGGAGGCCAGGCGGCGGCCGAGCTGATGGCTGCCGCTGGAACCAAGCACGAGCCTGGGTCTACAACCAGGGCCGGGTCGAGTACGAGAACCAGGCCAAGTTCCAGACCCTCCCGCTGCTCTACGACCTGGATAGGTCCTGGGGCAGGGAATGGGACTGAGGAGAGGAAGATGAGGGAAATAAGGAGGAGGGAGACGGGGTAGGGTCTCTATCCCCTCCCTCTCTGCCCCTCTCCCTCTCTGCCCCTCTACCACTCTCCCGCTCCTTCTACCCTCCCTCTCTACTCCTCTCCCTCCTCTACTCCTCACCCTCTCTAGCCCCTCCCTCTCTAGCCCCTCCCACTTCCACTACCCACTCCGCCTCTGCCACCCCTCCCTCTATCCCCCCTCCCTCTCTACCCCCTTCCTCTATACCACCCTTCCTCTATACCCCCTCCCTCTCTACCACCTTCCATCTCTACCCCCCATCCCTCTCGAGGAAGTGGTGAGTATTGAGACCTCTGGGTGAGTGGTGGAATATTGCCATTCGGGACCAGACCTTCCCTGTGATGCCGTGCGCCCCCACCATTTCCCTGATTTTAGAGAAAAACACTGCCACTTACGGCTGTGACTTTTGGCCATTACTCAGAGTGTGCAGGACAAGAGGATTTTCTCCATTGATTAAAAATAAAAAAGTTATTAGGTGTTTAAAAAATGTTGAGATTTCTCTCTCCTGAAGGCAACACCCCTTCCGGAGGGACTATAAGACCCGGAAGTGTGGGGGTTGACTCAGTTCTCTGCAAGATGGGGAGCGAGAGGTCGCAATTCTCAGTCTGAGATATGAATAACACTGAACACATGCCTACTAAACTGTGAGTGGTTTTACTGACCTGTCAGTGCACTTAATGTGGTTTTAAAAATGTAGTTTGAAACTGCTAAAGCTGTGATGCCTTTGGTGTGAAAGTGCTGAAGCTGTGTTGCCTTTGGTTTGAAAGTGCTAAAGCTGTGTTGCCTTTAGTTTGAAAGTGCTGAAGCTGTTGCCTTTGGTATTTAAAGTGCTAAAGCTGCCTTGCCTTTGGTTTGAAAGTGCTAAAGCTGCCTTGCCTAATTAAAGCTGCCTTGCCTAATTAAAGCTGCCTTGCCTTCTATATATGATTAAAAGATTAATCTTGACCACTTCCTGTTTGCGCTTTATATTGATTTTAGAAAAACGCTACCACGTACGGCTGTTTTTGGCCATCTTCCTCAGAGTCCCCGTCCGCTCATCAGGTGCCGAGGATTTTTCCCATCGATGAAAAATAAAAGAGTTATTAGTGTTTAGAAAATGTTGAGATTCTCTCTCCTGTCAATTATGCCAAGAAGGCAAACACCCCTTCTGGTGGGAGGGGGGTTGGCCTATAAAACCCGGAAGTGTGGGCGTGGCTCAGTCTCCGCAAGATGGGGGAGGGAGAAGTCACGACTCTCTGTCTTTAGTGGCCTTGCACCCTGCTTGAAATGGTATGAAACTGCACTTGAATTTGGTAGGCTTGCACGCTGCTTGAACTGGTATGATACTGCATTTGAATCTGGTGGCCTTGCACCCAGCTTGAAATGGAATTTCAAGGGATAGCTGTGAGTTAACTGCCAACTTCACCAGCCATGAGTGAGTGAGCTGCCAGGCTTGAGTGACTGAGCCGCCAGCACAAGAATCCATTCGGCCCACAATGTCCATACTAGCCCTCTGGAAAACCAGTCCCTTCAGCGCACAACACCCATACTAGCACTCTAGAAAGCCCCCCCCCCCCCACTGGCCACCAGTATTGGTATTGATGGAGAGGTGGAATATTGCATTGGGGCCAGCCTTCTGTATGATGCTGGGACCCAACGGGTCCCATTTAGTCTAGTATAATACTAAAACTCTTCCCTTTGTTTTTGTGGCTGTGTGGGCCAGGGTTTGTGTCAGCTTTCTGTCAATTTCCTTAATTCCTATCTTCTTCCAAATGCTAGGCCACAGCCTTTCCCATTTTCACACATGCTAGTGACATTTTCCCCGAGGACAACGATAAATATTTTCCCATCGCATTTCAACCTCTTTTTTCCAAGTTACTAATCTTTTAAAAACAGTTTTTAAAAAAAGTTAAAGTTCTTCAAGCTCACCCATTTTGAAGAAAAAAAATCGGACTGACCTCACAATCCACACGCATGCTCCATGCGCAAGGGGACAGTCCAACCCGCACCTCTGGGATCCCTCGCCCTCTCCATCTTTACCCTCCCTCCCCCTCCATCTCTGCCCCTCTCCATCTCTACCTCCTGTAATATGAATTACAGTATTAATATAATATCAAGGGGGGGAAGATAGTGTGTGTGTGGGGAGTGGTTAGTGTGTGTGTGTGTGTGATGCGGTCTAGTTATATTTATAAAGGGACCGGTGGAGACCAATGGGCCCATCTGGATCATGCCAGCTGCTAGTGCCAGAACCCCATCAGTCCCAATCCCTCCTCATTATTTCCCTTCAGCCGACAGCTTTCTCTCTTTCACACATGATATCGGAAAACATGTTATAAGAAAGATGTTGTCAAGCTGGGAAGAGTGCAGAGATTGATGAGGATATTGCCAGGACGAGAGGGTCTGAGCTATGGGGAGAGGTTGAGTAGGCTGGGACTTTATCAACAGCTCCAATGAGCTAAAGGCAGGTAGAGTTTAACGCAGGGAAATGTGAGATGTTGTATTTTGGTAAGACAAACCAGGGCAGGACCTACACAGAGAGACTGAGGAATACAAGTACATGGTTCCAATAAAGTGGTAATACAGGTAGACAGGGTGATAAAGAAGGTGGAGACGGAAAAAACTGCAGATGCTGGAATTTTGAACAAAAAAGCAACGTACTTGAAAAACTTAGTGGGTCAGGCAGCATCTGTGGAGCGAATGAACAGATGATGTTTTGGATGAGGACCTACAGACTGATTGGAAAGTTGGAAAAGATGTCTGGCAACTGGAAGATGAAAGTTGGTAACGGAGGGGGTGGGAGGGGGGTGGTGGAACAGCTCAACACTGATAAGACTAAGGAGCTAGTGGTGGACTTTAGGAGGAGAGGAACACACCTGTGCCCTCTCCCCTGGATGTGCAGTTTACCAAGGAGTACAGGTATATTGGAGTTTACCTGGATAGAATCAACAAGCTCATCAGGAAGTCTGGCTCTGTCCTGGGAGTGGAGTTGGATTCATTGGAGGTGGTCTTGGAGGGGAGGATGCTCCTCAATCTGTGGAGCATCTTGGACAATACAACTCATCCCCTCCATGACACATTGGTCATCTGAGGAGCACCTTCTGCAACAGACTTGTTCAACCAAGTTGCAGCACAGAAAGGCACAGGAGATCCTTTTTCCCTGTGGCTATCAAACTGTACAACTCCACCTCCTTCTGTCGATAGTAGACTGACTCCGCTTCCCCCACCACCTCCCCAAACTTTGCACATGCTCAATCCTGGACTTTGCACTTGTCACTTTAATTTCATGTATCTTGTTGTGTTTTATGAGTGTTGGCAGACCAAGTTCCCTCCTGGGATTGATAAAGTTCCACCGTATCGTATCGCATGCTTCAGTGTTGAAAGGGGAAGCCACTGAACATTGCCAGATACGGGTTTCACAGGACATGGAAGTATAATCGGAGGAGCTACAGCCAAATTTACTAAAGGTATAATGTCAGGAGGGCTAATCATAGAATCATAGAAAATAGGTGCAGGAGTAGGCCATTCGGCCCTTTGAGCCTGCACCGTCATTCAATATGATCATGGCTGATCATCCAACTCAGTATCCTGTACCTGCCTTCTCTCCATACCCCCTGATCCCTTTAGCCACAAGGGCCCCATCTAACTCCCTCTTAAATATAGCCAATGAACTGGCCTCAACTACCTTCTGTGGCAGAGAATTCCACAGACTCACCACTCTCTGTGTAAAAAAGGATCTTCTCATCTCAGTCCTAAAAGACTTCCCCCTTATCCTTAAACTGTGACCCCTTATTCTGGAGTTCCCCAACATCGGGAACAATCTTCCTGCATCTAGCCTGTCCAACCCCTTAAGAATTTTGAAAGTCTCTATAAGACCCCCCCCCCCCCTCAATCTCCTAAATTCCAGCAAGTACATGCCAAGTCTATCCAGTCTTTCTTCATATGGAAGTCCTGCCATCCCAGGAATCATTCTGGTGTACTTTATCTGTATTCCCTCTATGGCAAGAATGTCTTTCCTCAGATTAGGAGACCAAAACTGTACACAATACTCCAGGTGTGGCCTCACCAAGACCCTGTACAACTGCAGTAGAACCTCCCTGCTCTTGTACTCCAATCCTTTTGCTATGAATGCCAACATACCATTCGCTTTCTTCACAGCCTGCTGCACTTGCATGCCTACTTTCAATGACTGGTGTACCATGACACCCAGGTCTCGTTGCATCTCTCCTTTTCCTAATCGGCCACCATTCAGATAATAGTCTACCCTCCTGTTTTTGCCGCCAAAGTGGATAACCTCACATTTATCCACTTTATACTGCATCTGCCATGCATTTGCCCGCTCAACCAACCTATACAAGTCACCTTGCAGCCTCCTAGCATCCCCCTCACAGCTAACACTGCCCCCCAGCTTCGTGTCATCCGCAAACTTGGAGATGTTGCTTTCAATTCCCTCATCCAGATCATTAATATATATTGTAAATAGCTGGGGTCCCAGCACTGAGCCTTGCGGTACCCCACTAGTCACTGCCTGCCATTCAGAAAATGACCCGTTTACTCCTACTCTTTGCTTCCTGTCTGCCAGCCAGTTCTCTATCCACATCAACACTGAACCCCCAATACCGTGCTTTAAGTTTGAATGCTAATCTCTTATGTGGGACCTTGTTGAAAGCCTTCTGAAAGTTCAGATATAACACATCCACAGGTTCTCCCTTATCCACTCTACTAGTTACATCCTCGAAAAATTCTATAAGATTCGTCAGACAAGATTGACCTTTCATAAATCCATGCTGACTTTGTCCAATGATTTCACCACTTTCCAAATGTGCTGCTATCCCAGCTTTAATAACGGACTCTAGCATTTTCCCCACTACCGATGTTAGACTAATGTAACATAAAATTGAAAAGTGAGGCTATAGTAGTTGAATTGAGAAACACAAAATGGCCAATCGCATGGCATGTATGTACTGCAGGCTGGACAACATCAGTGGAAGAATGAAGAACAAATGTGCTGGTAAATTTATGAACTGTGTAAAAATGTCCAGACGCTGATGATTGGGAATTTCAATGGCCCTGCCACCAACTGGGATGAAACCAGAGTGAAGGGGAGAGTTGCAGCAATATTCTCTGTTGCAGCCTGTATTTGGAGGCAGTGTCCAGTCCTGAACAAACTCTTGCATTGGTCTTTCATAGAAGAGGGCAGTGGTATCAGCACTGACATGGTGAATATGAAATAATGGGGCAGATAAGCGGAGTAAGTGAATGTATATCAATGTTCCACAATATTTAATGTGAACTACAGAATGGAGGAGCTCACTGGAGGTTGCACCCTCTATCCTTTTAGATGGATGTCAACAATCATCGTATATCAAGTGGCTTCAACCAATAAAACCTGAAGTTGCTCCAGCTCAATATGAGGAAACAAAGCTGCCTTTTCCCTCCCATCTCTATTGCGGCCTTTTCAAACTTGCCCTCTGCAGTTTTTGATCCCTATTGGAATATTATGTATCAAATTTTGATTGATAATGCTCCATTTGTCCTAGGTATTATTTTACCCACATTAAATGCACTGAATAGATGCGTTGCTACTGCTCTACACAGACAAGAAATAAAACCTACTTCCCCTTTCTCCATGCAACATGGAGTTTAACCTTTTTGGAAATTACTCACACAGAGAACCCAGGATCAGTAGCAGATCCCTCATTTCATCAGGTGACATTCTGCAAAGGAAAGCACAAAATTAAACTCAGAGAGGAATGAGAGCCTGGGTCTTGTGCAAATTGTAAACTGGGACAGAAATCGATAGTGAGTGAGAAACATCTCTCCCCAGCTGGGACGCTGCAGACAGAGGGGAGATATGTGACTCCTTGACGGTAATGGGCACACGGTTGAGATCTGCCTCTCTCCCTCAATGGGACCCTACAGAGTGATGTAATTTCTCTCTCTGCCCCCCTCTCTTATGTTCCCAACAGATGGACAATGATCCTTGTCTCCACACCATTGTGACGCCATACAAAGAGGTATGATCTTTCTCTCTCTCTCCCCCTCAACCCCCCCCCCCCCCCACCCACTCGTCTCTCAAGTTTCCTACAGACAGACATGTGATCTCTCTCTCCCCCTCAATACGACCCTACACACAGAGGTGTGATATCCGTCTTCGGGCTCCACATTGTTCACACACATATGCTCGCAATAAGTTAACAAATACAGATGAAATTCTGAGCTTGATCAAGTTTTTGAGCTGCCTTCTTACCTGAATCTGCAGTGGTTTTGCTGTCTGTGATGGAGGGAGGTGAGACCACCTGTAACCTCTTCAGTCTCGGGGACTTTACTGTGAGCGGCGTCTGGCTCGGCGTCAGCTCACCGACGACGTTCCACATCCGCTTCGCGAGTGAATAACTGCAGGGCCATTATTCCCACCTACCTTACCCTTCACTCTAACAGGAACATGTATGCCCTGAGCCCTCGCTGTCACTTTCCAGACATCCCTTTGCCCCAAAACAACCTACTCAAATCAACCATTGTAAATTCCCGTTTAATACCATCAAAGTTGGAGTTTCCCCAATTCAGGACTTTAACTTGTGGGCCCACCTTATCCTTATCCATAACTATTTTTAAGCTAATGAAACAGAGGTTGCTGGTCTCATAACATTTGCCTACTGACACGTCAGTTTATTGCCCTTCCCATTTTCCCAAGAGTAGAGGGTACACAAAAGGCTGGAGAAACTCAGCGGGTGCAGCAGCATCTAAGGAGCGAACGAGAAACCCGTCTGAAGAAGGGTCTCAACCCAAAACGTCGCCTATCTCCTTCGCTCCTTAGATGTTGCTGCACCTGCTGAGTTTCTCCAGCCTTTTGTGTACCCTCGATTCTCCAGCATCTGCAGTTCCTTCTTTAACACTTGGGAAGTGATCTACTCTTGGGAATAGATCAAGGTTTTCCCTCTCCCTTGCAGAGCCCTCTACATATTGCCTGAAAAACCTTTCCTGAACTCATTTGACAAATTTCAACCCATCTAAGCTTTTGGCACTATGATAATGCAGGTCTTTATTGGGAAAGTTAAAATCTCCTACCACGACAACCCTAATAGTCTTGCAGTTGTCTACAAACTAATTGATGGACCGAATTAGATTGATGGACATGTCCGAACTTAATGTCATAATGTGTAGGAAGGAACTGCAGGTGCTGGTTTAAAGAACAGGCAACATCTCTGGTGAGAAGGAATGGGAACGTCTCAACCCGAAACGTCACCCATCCCTTCTCTCCAGAGATGCTGCCTGCCCAACTGAGTTACTCCAGCTTTTTGTGTCTATCTTAATGACTTAATTGTACCCGCCTCTACCACTTCCTCTGTCAGTTGGTTTCATACATCCATCACCCTCTGTATGAAAATGCTGTCTGTCAGGTCCCATTTAAATCTTGCCTTGCTCACATTAGAACAGAGAACAGTTAAAGTAGAGCACAGGAACAGACCCTTTGGTCCACAATGTCTATGCTGAACGTTCCAAGATAATAAATAATCTGATCACCCTGCACAGTGGTTTATTAAATCATGATCCCTGTAAAAAACCACGAGGGAAATAATCAGGGTAAATGTGCTGTTTTTTTTCCCCAGTGTTGGGGTATCAAGAACCAGAGGATATAGTTTTAAGGTGAGAGAGGAAAGTATTAATAGTCACCTGAGGGGCAACCTTTTCACTCAGAGGGTGGTGGGTATATGTAACGAGCTGCCAGAGGAGGTAGTAGAGGCAGATAATATAACAACATTTAAAAAACACTTTGACAGGTACCTGGATAGGAAAGATTTAAAAGGATACAGGCAAATGGGATACCTTAGATCTTGCTCGACAAAAATGAGTTGGGCCTGTTTCCCTGATGCATGACTGACTACACACGGTCTATTTCCCTCCATTCCTTGCATATCCATGTGCCTATCTAAAAGCCTCTCCGATCCCGCTATTGTATCTGCCTCCTCCACCAACCATGGCTGCTCGTTCCAGGAATCTATCACCCTCTGTGTAAAAAAACTAGGCCCACACATCTGCTTTAAACTTTGCCTCGTTCACCATAAAGCAATTCCCTCCAGTGTTTGACATTTCCACATGGGGGAAAAAAGGTCCGACTGACTACTCTATCCATGTCTCTCATAACTTTAAACACATATCAGCTACCCTCTCCTTGTACCTAATATCCCCAAATCCAGGCACACATTAAACCTAGAAACACGGAACTGCAAATGCTGGTTTATACTAAAGATAGACACAAAATGCTGGAGTAACTCAGCGGGTCAGGCAGCATCACTGGAGAAAACGATTGGGTGATGTTTCGGGTTGGAGCCCTTCTTCCCTACGCCCTCCAGTTTTAGACTCTGCCCTAATAAAATGAATCTTCCTCAATCTTATCTATGCTCCTCATGATTTAATAAACCGCTGTGAGGCCACCCTTCAACCTCTGAGAAAAATATTCTCAACCGATCCAGGCTCTTATATCTTGAGATCTGCTGTCCCGGCAACATGCTTGTGAAAATCTTCTGCAGCCTCTCTAGCTTAATCACATCATTTCTTTAGCATGGTGAACATAACTGCACACAATACTCCAGGTGTAGTCTAACCAATGTTCTATCCAGTGTCACATGATGTCCCAACTCTTGTACTCAATGTCCTGTCCGAAGAACGCAAGCATGCCATATGCCTTCTTCACCACTTTGTCTCCCCATACTGACATATTCAAGAAATTATATTTTTGCCCCCCAGAGGTTCCATGGAAGCGGTGTCACAGGAAAACAGAATTTTCAAAAAGGCTTTTGGTAGATTCAAAGATTATAGAGGAGCCAGATCGGCCGCTCCTCCGAAATCCAATGGACTGATGTGTAGTACGTAACGGAACGTCACGGCCGTCATTTTACCATTATGCCTCCCGCTGTGTAATCCGCTCCAAAGCTACAGAGCAGTTGCAAGCAAAGATTATACAGGAGCAAGATGCATTAGAAAGTTATTATATTTATTTGTAATAGATCTTTGCTTATCTCTCGATCTCAATCTCTCTCCCCTCTCTTCTCTCGATCTCTCTCTATCCCGTCTCTTCTCTCGATCTCTCTCTCTTCCCTCCCTCCCCCTCTCTCTCCTTCCCTTCCCTCTCTCTTTCCCTTCCCACTCTCTCTCCCTCCTTCCCTCTCTCTCTCCCTCCTTCCCTCTCTCTCTCCCTCCTTCCCTCTCTCTTTCCCTTTCCTCTCTCTCTCTTTCCCTTCCCTCTCTCTCTCCCAACTTCCCTCTCTCCATCCCTTTTCCCCCTGTCCCCCCATTTCCCTCCCATCTTTCCTCCCCAGCCCCCTCCTTGCCCCCTTCCCTTGCATTGTATTGTGCAGTTTCCCTTGTATTGCTTTAACACACGCTGTGCTCAATATTAAATGTAACTTATATATAAATATTTATATGAATGTGTGTGCCTGTGTGGTGTCTCTGCAGTCTGACCCCCGACAACAGCGCCACTTCAGGCCGGATGATGTCACTGCAACCTCCAGTGTTCCAGCTTCCAGCCCAGCTTCTCATCAGACATTAGATAATTTGAACTTTTAGTTTCCCACCACTTTGGACGTGTTTGCTCGCTGTAGATTATTTTTCTCTTTTCACTTTTAACACTATTGAGCTCGCCGGGTTTAGCTATTAGTTTATTCTTATTTCTTTGTTGTGTTTTCTTTGGTTTGCATTGTTGCCAACGTCTCCCAGCCGTTGCTGGGTGCCGTATTTCTCGGGACACGATCCCCCGCTGGTGGATGAGTTGTGACTGTGTCTCGTCCATCCTGCGGCTTTTGCATTGCTCTCCTTACACCCCTCGGCATACGGCCGGGATGGTCGAGTGCGCCCGCGGGCCCCACCGTCCCGACCCACAGCCGGAGCACTGCCTGCGCCCGCGGGCCCCACCGTCCCGACCCACAGCCGGGGTGCCCCCGACCCACAGCAGGAGCCGCCGTCGACCATGCTTGCGCACCTTCCAGGAGAAGGTGAGCGCGCTCTATCCCTTTTTCCCTGTGAGTTGACGAGTTTTGGTTGCCGCGTTTCGTTGGCCTGCTCGTTTTCATTCCTTTCGCTTCCGGGGCGTCACCTGATGGTCAGACCACTTACAGTTGAGCCCTCGTCAGTGGTTACGACAACTGTCACGTGACGTCATGGGTTAAGGGGAGTGTCCTGCTGCATCAACAGATCTTACCTTGAGATCACCAGTCTACAGGCAGCTGAGCTCAAGTCAACACCCTCGCTCAGCAGCAGCAGCAATGACTCAATATGTTAGAGAGTCCAAACACCCATGTATGTCAAACTTATCTCACCAAATAAAGTCACTGTTTGACCACAAAGTTTGGACTCGCTACAGTGTTTTATTTTGGGAAATCTAACATGGGCAGGACATACACAGTGAATGGTAGGGTTCTGGCTAGTGTTGTAGAGCAGAGGGATCAAGGCGTACAGGTACAGAGTTCCCTGAAAGTGGCGTCACAGGTAGATAAGGTGGTCAAGAAGGCTTTTGGCACATTGGCCTTCATCGGTCAGGTGTTTGAGTAGGATCCGGAGGTGAGGGGGTAACAGAGACAGGGAGGGGTGTAGAGGCCGGAGGGGAGGGGGTTACAGAGACAGGGAGGGGTGTAGAGGCCGTTGGGGAGTGGGTTACAGAGACAGGGAGGGGTGTAGGTGTCAGTGGGGAGGGGAGGAGGTTGCAGAGACGGGGAGAGGGGGGTGTAGGGGCCGGGTAAGTTTGACAACTGGTACAAGTGTGAATCTAACTGCTAATTTTCGAGGCTGGTACAGAAACAGTTGTTACTCACTGCATTCGTCCCCACAGACAGATGAGGAGGAGAGAAAAGGCGGAAGGAGTTTAGTTAATAACAAGTGATTCAAGGATCTAAACCCTCCCTCGCTCCCGCAGTGCGGAGCTCCCTCCTCAGCGCCCCTCCATCCCTCCTGCCCTCCCTCCCTCCACCCCACCCTCCCACCCACCCTCCACACCACCCCTCCCTCCCTCCCGCAGTGCGGCACTCCCTCCTCACTACAAGATGAAAGGGCTGCAGAAGATAGGGAAATATTTAGCCTCTGACCTGATTTTAATTTAACTTGGAGAAAGGCATGTAACATATCTAGGGGGTCATATTCTGTGGAGATAGAATCTACTAAATTCCAATCTTTAATCCAACATTACTGGACTTCATCTTCCCGGCCGTTATCAGGCAACTGAACCGTCCTCTCACCAACTAAAGAGCAGTCCTGACCTCCCATCTACCCCATTGGAGACCCTCAGTCTATCTTTAATCGGATTTTACCTTGCACTAAACGTTATTCCCTTCATCCTGTATCTGTACACTGTGGACGGCTCGATTGTAATTATGTATATTCTTTCCGCTGGCTGGTTAGCACGCAACAAAAAAGCTTTTCAATGTACCTCGGTACACGTGACAATAAACTAAACTAATTTAATTTAAACTAAACTAAATTAAACTAAACTCTATTAATCAAATTAAACTAAATGAAACTAAATTAAATTAAACTAAACTGAACTAGATTATCTAACCTAAGTTAAATTAAGTTAAATTAAATAAAGGAAAACTAAACGCATTTCCCTCTCCCCTGAATCTCAGTCTGAACATGGGTCTCCAACCGAAACGTGACCCATTCCTTCTCTCCAGAGATGCTGCCTGACCCGCTGAGTTACTCCAGCACTTTGTATCTAAACGAAACTAAATATCACAAAGTGCCCACAATGTCTGAGCTGAACATGATGCCAAATTATACTAATCTCCTCTGCCTGCACGTGATCCATATCCCTCTGTTCCCTGCATATCGATCTGCCTATCCAAAAGCCTCTTAAACGCCACTATCGTATCTGCCTCAACCAGCAACCCTGGCAGCACGTTCCAGGCACCCACCACCCTCTGTGTAAAAAACACTTGACCTGCAAAAGGGCCCGTTTCCACGCTGTATCACTCTTATGAAATTTAGAAGGCTGAGAGGGGATCTTATTGAAACATATAAGATTATTAAGGGATTGGGCATGCTGGAGGCAGGAAATATGTTCCCGATGTTTCCAGAACCAGGGGCCACAATTTATGAACTTTTGCTCCCAGAGAATTGTGAATCTGTGGAATTCTCTGCCTCAAAATGCAGTGGAGGCCAATTCTCTGGATGCTTTAAAGAGAGAGAGTTAGATAGAGCTCTTAAAGATAGCGGAGTCAAGGGATATGGGGAGAAGGTGCGTTCATCCACTATCATATACGTGGTACAGACAGTGGATGATCAGCCATGATCATAGTGAATGGCGGTGCTTGCTCAAAGGGCCGAATGGCCTACCCCTGCACCTATTGTCTATTGTCTATGATTCTAGGATGGATTACACCAAAGATTGACACAAAGTGCTGGAGTAATTCAGCAGGTCTGGCAGCATCTCTGGAGAACGCGGATAGGTGCAAAGTGCTGGAGTAACTCAGCGGGACAGGCAGCATCTCAGGAGAGAAGGAATGCTTTTTGCACCTTACCCTTCCATATCTCTGCGTCTCCCTCTCCCCTGACTCTCACTCTGAAGAAGGGTCTCGACCCAAAACATCACCCACTCCTTCTCTCCAGAGATGCTGCCTGACCCACTGAGTTACTCCAGCACTTTGTGTCTATTGAAGGCAGTAAAAGCTTGTACATATTTACCAAGTGAAAACATGAAGGAGTAAATCAAATCAATGAACTTCTGAAAGGTATAAAGTATAGTCTCTGTATAGACTAATGGAAGGGAGGGAGAGAGAGCGAGACAGTCAAAGCTGATAAAGAGGAGAGGCCTGTGGATATCGGAATACAATTAGCTTCTTCCCCACTAAACCCAAACATGTTCACCCTCTCCAGCACATCCTGACTATTCCCTAATTATTCCCCAATGCCCCCCTCCCTCTCTCACTCCCCCCCCCCCTCTCCACCTCTCTCTTCGTCTCTCTCCTCCCCCCCCCTCCCTTCACCTCTCCCTCCCTCTGCTTTATCCATCCTCCCCTTCTCTCCATCCCTCACATTCTACCCTACTTCTCTTCCTTCCTCCCTCCCACTCTATCTCTCTCCCACCCCCCCCCCCCCCCCCCCCCCCATCGACCTTCCTCCCCCACTCCCCTCCCTCCCGCAGTGCAGCAATCCCTCCTCACCGCTCCTCACCACCCTCTCTATCCGTCCCCCTTCTCTCCCTCCCGTCTCTCCATCACTCGGTCTCCTTTCTTCCCTCCCGTTTTCCCTTCCTTTCCACCTTCCCTCACTCCCTCTGTCTCTCCCTACCACTGCTCCCCTGTCCCACACTCTCACTCTCTCCCTCCCTCCCTCTCCCCTTCCCTCTGTCTGTCTCTCTGTCCCTCTCCTTCCCTCTCACCCTCTCCCTCCCCCTCTCACCCATTTTGAAGTCCTTGGTGTAAGTGATAACCGGGTCCAGCTGAGGGGAACATTCGTCCTCAGAAACCACGATCAGACAGCGGTTCATCAGGTCCAGGAACTTGGACCAGAGCCGGCGGTCGCAGTTCATACAAGCGCAGCCCCTGTGGGCCAACACGGTGAGAAGGAGAAACACAGAAGCCAGACTATTCTGGGACATCCTGACCTTGGCGTTGGCTGAAAAACCTTCTCGTCTTGTGGGCGACATCGTCCGAGAACCTCCCCGACGCTCAACAAAGGTCTCCAGGATGTCCCGTCACAAAGACCAACCCACGCCCTGACACAGAGTGCTGGAGTAACTCAGCGGGACAGGCAGCATCTCTGGTGAACACGGATATGGAGAGGGGGAGGGAGGGAAGGAAGGAGGGAGAGAGGGAGGGCAAGGAGGGAGAGATGGAGGGAGAGAAGGAGGGAGAGAGGAAGGGAAGGGAGGGAGAGGGGAGGAGAGGGAGGGGGAGATGAAGAGAGGTAGGGTCAGTAGGCTGCGAGGGAGAGGCGGGTAGAGTGGCAGGGATGGATAGAGTGGTGAGAGGGAGGGGGCGATGAGAAGAGAAGCATTGCCTTATTAAACAGATTGTACCCTGGGAATAGTCAGGATGTGCTGGAGAGAGTGCACATGTTTGAGTTTAGTGGGGAAGAAGCTAATTGTGTTCAGATAACCTCATGCTCCCGTCTTTATCAGCATTGACTGATTAATTGAGTGTGAAGTGGTGATTGGAGGAGGGTAGGTGTAGAAGGGCCCAGTCTTTGCAGACTGAGGTCAGGTTGTGAGTGGGTGTGAAGTGTTGGTTGGGGTGGGAAATGGTCCAGCCTTTTCATACTGGAGTCTTGCCTTAAGTAGGTGTGAAGTGGTGAAAGGGAAGGAGAGGGTGCAGGGTCCACTCTTTGCAGACTGGGGTCTGGCTGTGTTGGTTGGGGAGGAGCGGGGGGCACCAGGGTTACGTTTCTCATTTTTAAACCTGCAGTAAAACTCATTCAGGTCATTGGTCAGCTGACGGTTGTCCAAAGAGCAGGGCCTTTCCTCTTGTAGCTGGTAATTTCTTGCAGGCCCTTCCAAACTGAAGGAGTGTGACTAGCTGAGAACTTGTTCCTCAACTTCTCAGAGTACCTTACCTTGGCAGCTCTGATTCCCCTTCTCGGCTTGTACTTGGCCTGCCTGTAGAAGTCTGCATCGATCAGAAAAAGGAGAACTGCTCAAAGATATCAACAAAAGATTTCAACAATTTTACCAAACTTTCTATTCATGTCAAACAACAGCCGATTCAGTGGTGATGCAGACTTTTCTGGACAAGTGCAATCTTCCATCCCTCAGTGAGACTGAACGTAAGGAATCGGGTTCAGAGCTAACAGTAAAGGACATTTCAGAGACTATTAAATCACTGAAAAGTGGAAAAACTCCTGGCCCAGATGGACTCAATAATGAATTTTACAAAAAAATTAACGATATAATTTCCCCACGTCTACAATGCCTGTATGCCCAGGCGTTCAAGGAGCAGACTTTACTGCAGACGCTCGCAGAATCAATTATCACATAAATTCCTAAAAAAGATAAGAACGTTGAAGAGCCAGGATCTTATCAAGCAATTACCCTTTTAAATACCGATCAGAAGATCCTAGCCAAGATTCTGGCTCGTAGACTCGGCCTAGTCATTTTCAAACTTGTACACTCAGGTCAAACCTGGTTCATGCCCAAACGACACTCATTCTTTAATCTGAAACGCCTGTTTAATATAATTTATTCACATAGAATACCGAATGAAGCCATCACAATCATCGCATTGGACGCGGAAAAGGCTTTTGACCAAGTTGAATGGTCTTATCTTTTCACAATGCTGGAAAAATTCAAATTAGGCGAAAAATTAATCTCATGGTTGAAGCTTCAATATACGAACACGAGCACCAGAATACTAACCAATCAAACACTGTCATCTAAATTTTACCAATTCAGGGGCAATAGACAAGGATACGCTCTCTCCCTGATGCTATTTGCATTAGCCATAGAATCACTTGCTGAGAGTTTCAGGTCCCACCCAGGCATATATGGATACAATACTAGACATACTATGAACAAAATTCCCTTTATGCAGATGATGTACTATTACACAATACTAACCCACGAACTAGTATCCCAAATTTACTATCCATTATAGACCAATTCGGCACCTTCTCTGGCTGCAGAATTAATTGGAATAAAAGCAAAATTACGCCAATAAACGCACAAGACATCACCTGGCACCAACAGTTCCCTTTTAGAATTGTAACTGAGAAATTCAGATATCTCAGAGTTTATGTTACTAGTAAATATTCCCTACTGTTCAAAACAAATTTTCCTGCATTATCACAAAACTTCATACTTATATTTAGTTTTGGAAAACACCGCCTATTTCCCTCCTTGGCAGATTGAATGCCTTAAAGATGACCTTTCTCCAGCAGCTTTTATATTTATTTCAGACAGTACTGATATATCTTCCCAAATCTTTCTTTAAAAAAATTGATTCCATCATTACTAACTTCATTTGGGACTACAATAGCCACCGAATACATAAACGACACCTGTGCAAATTCAAAGAGAATGGGGGACTAGCCTTACCCAATTTCCTCTCTTACTACTGAGCAACAAATATTAAAATCATAATCTTCTGGTTGAATGATACACACCAACAGGTCAATTGGCTAAAAATGGAAAGAAAAGATTGCTTGCCTTTCTCCATAAGCTCCATTGTCCTGTCTCCAATACCCCTGAATAAGTCAATGTACGATCATAACCCAACAATACATGGTACTATTCGCATCTGGAAACAGTTGAAGTTCAGTCTCAAATTGTGAGACATGACTTCTTCCTATTGCAAACAACCTCTCTTTTAAACCCTCTACTTTAGATGGTGTTTTCACCCAATGGAAGAACAAAGGAATCAACACTGTGGGAGACTTATATTGGAAGGGGACTTTTTCCTCCTTCCAAGAGTTGCTGGAGAAATACGATTTTGAATACTAATCATTTTTTCAGATATCTTCAGCATAGGGACTATGTGACAACATACATGCAAAGACTACAATACTGCAAGTCCAGAAAAACTGGATGAATGTTTGAATAGACATGTAGATACAGAGAAGTTGATATCTTACATTTACATTGTTATCAAATCATCAACACCCCATCATCTGAGGTTTACAGGCGTGCATGGGAAGATGAGATGGGTCAACAAATTTCAAAAGATATATGGGACGAAAGCTTACAATATATCCATACTTGCTCCTTAAATTCCAAACATTGCCTGATACAGTTCAAAATGCTGCACAGGTTATACTACTCAAAAAACAAACTGAACAAAAATGTCCCCAGTGTTTCCCCTCTTTGCGATAAGTGTCAGTTCCAAGAAGCCACTTTAACCCACAGTTTTGTACTTTGTACAAAAATAGTATGTTTTTGGACGGAAGCATTCAGTGTCCTCTCCAATATACTGAAAATCCCATTAGAGCCAGACTCAAATCTGATAATACTGGGAATATCAGAGGCATGTAGTAAATTGACTGTTTTTCAGCAAAACTTTGTCGGCTATGGACTAATATCAGCAAAAATAACTCAAACTTAAATTCTGGAAAAATGTTGAAGTTCCCCCAGTGACGATGTGGATTACAGAAATGACAGACACATTACATCTAGAGAAAACTAGGTTCATCTTGAATGATAAACTGAAGCAATTAAAAAAAATATGGTCACCTTTTATTGATTTTCTCGAACAACATAATATTTGAACATAAATTTGAAATTACTCGTAGGGCGGGTGAGCCGGCGTATGGGTGGGTCGACTGGTATATCTCCCCTCTTGTCTTTTTTCTTTTTCTCTCACTTCTTCTTTCTCTCTCTTTTAAATTTAATGTCCTTTTTGGAAAGTGTTAAAATTGAAGCTGTTCACAAAGTTGCAAAATTGTCAAATATTTGTACAAATGCTTCCAATAAAAACATTGAAACCATAAATAATACTATGCTTTCAAAGGAAAAGAAAATCAAAGGAAGATTTTGAAAAAAATACTTACGATTAATAAAGGATAAACTAAATCTTCTGTCGGAAGAAACCAGAGCAAGGAGAAATAATCTTTAAATTAGATATTAGGAAAACATAACAAAACACTTTTCACACAACAGTTAATCAAAATCTGGAATAGGTTATCAACCCAAAAAAATGGAGGAAAAATATGACGGCCAACTTTCCAAAATAAGACTGAGATTTATGAAAGGTAATGATATTCAATGTTACAAAACTAAAATAAGTAGATAGAATTAAGGCAAAACAGCTGAGATATAAGCGTACAGTGACAGCTGAGATATAAGCGTATCTGGCTCAAGCGACTACATTTTCTAATCCCTAAACAGTGTCAAGATGCCAGAATATGATCAGATATAATCAAGATTTAGGTGCCATAATTTGCTAGTAATTATTGAAATGAATTAAAAAATTGCATGAAAAAAAATCAGGATAGAGGTTAGATGAATAATGGTATGAATTGACATCAACTTTTCGTCTTTTCAGGGCCGTTGGCTTTGCGATTCTGGTAATAATCGCAATCCTTATGATCATCCTCTGCTGCTACTTCAAGAAACATGATGGATACTTGATACTTCAGGTTGATTTTTTTTTGTAGACCTGATTTTGCAGTTTCAAGGTTGATGACCAGATGCCAATTTATGGAAAACCAATAAAGTAACAGTTTATTCTATCAAGAAAACTTGCAAAGGAACTGTTAAAAGCTGAAAGCACTAAACTGCTGATGCTGGAAATCTGAAATAAAAACAGGACATACTGGAAGTGCTCAGCAAGTCAGGCACCAATTGTAAAGAGAGAAACATAGCTTCTATCTCTCGAAATATCTAGTATTTCTCATAATTTTCTACATGACAGAGAGGACGGGAGGGTGAAAGAATAATGGGAATAACTATGCTCGTGCAACTCTCGTCACCAGTCTGAAGAAGTGTCTCGACCTGAAACGTCACCCAATCCCTCTCTCCATAGATGCTGCCTGTCACGCTGAGTTACTCCAGCATTTTGTGTCTACCTTAGGCTCAAGTGGAGAAAGGGATGTCCTATGACACAGATGGTGGAGAAGACATGAAGTGATCTGCCTGACAGAGGTGTAAACATGAAGATGAATGATGACACGGGAGACAAAACAGAGCAGTGGAAATGTGGTGGCGCAGCGGTAGTGTTGCTGCCTTGTAACATTTCAGCGCCAGAGACCCGGGTTCAATTCCGACTGCGATTCCGAAAGAGGTGTGGAGGATTGTTATAAAACAAATCCAATCGCATTGACTGCATAAGTCAAGTTTGGCACCAGAAAAGAGTAAATGGTTGTTGGTAAGATCAGAGGTTAATCGCGAGCTGCCCCTCACTATGACTTATATCCACAAATCTTTGTCAGGTGAGTGCCTTTCGGCATTAACCGAGACCGAACTGTTAAAAAACCCAAGAAACTCAATGGTTTCATGGTTGGGAGATGACAGATGATCACTGTCCTCCTCATGGGTCTCCACAGATCTCTCACAAAGATGTGCGGACAATCTGTCCCTCCAGGTGGAAGCTTGTGCGGGACATCTTTTAACATGGGAGGGTCGGTGCATGGACAGCCACAACACAACAAAGACAGACCTGATATATCACCTATCCCTTTCCTCCAGGGAGTATAAAGAAGGGTGTCGACCCAAACATCACCTATTTCTCTTCTCCTGAGATGTTGCCCCACCCCCTGAGTTACTCCCCCATTTTGTGTCTATCTGCGATGTAAACCAGCATCTGCAGTTCATTCCTACACATGCTACCTGACCCACTGAATTACTCCAGCACATTGTGTCTTTCTTTGGTATAAATCAGCCTCTGCTGTTCTTTGTTTCTAAACGTGTACCAGCTCTGACTCTCATTCCCGACAGCACAATCCCTTTAATTCATTTTCATCATCAAGATAATTCATCCATCCCATAGGTGCTGTGACTTTTTTGGTATTGTGCCAAGTATTATACTTGAGGTTAGTGTCACAAAAGTCTTGTTTTGCATTTTGATTTGCGTGTGTAATTTTCTGTGTGAATTCTGGATTCTTACTATCCAAGGGAGCTGGAATGTGGAGGAGACAAGGAAGGAGAAAGTAAAGCCCATGGTCAGGAATAGTGAAAACAAATGTTTGCACAAAGCTTTCAAACTGAATGGACGAGTGCCTCGTACAGAGCAAGCATTGGAAGTAGTAATATGATAGAAAGTGCCACAGGGAGGCGCTGTTTGGTTTTAGAACTGAATTTCTGCCTTGTGACTGTGAAATAGGCAGATTAAGCTTGAAAATGCAGACATTTTTTTCATGCTAGTTTGCTGACAATATTCATCTGAGTAAGAGCAAAACAAAAATCTTGCTCTTCAGGCCTTTATCTCATGACAGTCATGAGAAGTCCATGCAGGGGTTTAGGGTTAGAATACAAGGAACAGCATTGCAAATACCATCACGACTCAGCCCTGGAATTTAGACCTTATCGGACGTCAGCACCAGCTTCAAACAAGGGTAAGTTACTCATTGGTACAATCAAAATAATTTGTTTTGATTTAGTTTTTATTCAATCAAATAATCATTAAATATACAATATTTGTTCAGCATTTAATTATGTGATTGAGATTATTCATATTTATTACATGATTAAGTGTTTTCTCTGAGAGATATTTAAGTTTTTATTGCCTTTACTAATGATCGCTGATCTTAGGAACAGAAAATGTATCCTGTTGAATTTATTCCAGAACTACTTTCATGGTTGTACTTTTTTTGCTTTTTAGACTGACTCTCCAGAAATGCACAGAACTGATTACATTCTGTACAGAGGTTTTGGTTCGAGGGAAGATGGATTTTACCTAAAATTAAAAGAGTAAGTCTGAATATTCTTTGATTGAGAATCCAAGTATTTTGATCATTTTATCTGCTTTAGAAGTTGAATGTCGAGGATTTGTGGCAACATCTACTTTAATACGGATGAAGGACCTGGGGATCAGCGGACAAGCCCTACGCCAGGCCATCAAAGAAACATCACGGGTAGCAGAGCGGAGTAGCCAGTGGCTCTGGCTGAAGAGGAAAGGCCCCATTTGGTCTCCCAAATAACCGACTAGACAGATGCAGAGGGGGGTGGTTCTGGGACGCCAGAATGCACCGCTGAGCCTACTGGAGACGTCGTGGGTTCAATCAGCAAAACGTTGATGAAAGTAGGTGCCCACTTGATAACCTCATTGACGTGTCTGCCTAGCCTTTCTCAACATCGGAGGAGCATAGGTGAGTGCAGAAGGCTCCCATCAACATCGGGAGTAAATTGATATTTGGCACCTTGGATGGTCCTGTGTATTTTCAAACATTTACCCTGGAATTATCCAGTGACTGCCGTGAATAGAATGGCTGACAACAAGGGAAAGACCTCGTGACTGCTGGAAAGACAGCTGACAGGAGGAAATAGACCCCACTTGGGGCAGGCATGGGCTAGCTACCCATGTCAGCAGGATCCAATACTATTCAGTATTTTGGAGACACCCGCATATGGCTACGAAAAGAATTAAGGAAAGAATACCCCTAGAGTCTGCGAGAGCGAGGGCGGAAGATGACTCATTGATGGATAACATGGCTATAGACCTAGGAACGGAAATGACCATGAGCAATACATGCACTCAACAAGAACCATGCGCACAATCATCATCCGAGAAGAGGCTTCAGGTCTGCTCCTGCGGCTGGATGAAAATAACATCTTCAAAGGGCCTGAAAATACATCAAGGAAAGAAAGGGTGCTTGAGAGAGGGAAAACAGGGACCTCGCATTGACAAGTACTTCCTGAGAAGTCAATCAAATAAGTCAAATGAAGTCCAGCGACTGGAGACTCACCAAAGTTTGCAGGGCATCAGCCCCCCTGATGAAGGAAACTCAAGCACAATTACGCAGGCAGAGGAAGATACGGAGCCCATCCAGCCAAGAAAACCAGCAATGGAGAAAAAGATCAGCGGAAGAAAACCTCGCGTCAAATGGCCTGGAGCCTCGGAGAAGAAAGAATAGGAGACCATAAATGTAGACCTGACCCGTATCTTCAATGTAGAGGGTAAGATTTTCTTCAGCATCATAGCTCAGAGGATGACCAGCTATTTAGAGAGAAACAACCTTGTGGATACAACAGTCCAAAAAGCAGGCATCCCCGGGTTCTCTGGATGTCTCGAACATACCAGCATGATTTGGCACCCAATCCAGGCTGCAAAAAAAGAAAAGAGAGATCTGCATGTCGTTTTTCTTGACCTTGCCAACGCGTTCGGAACTGTCCCTCATAGTTTCCTCTGGGCATCCTTTGACTTCTTCAGGATACCTGAAACTATCGCAAACCTTGTCAAGGCTTATTTTCAAGATCTGCAGTTCTGTATCACCACACCTGACTTCAGGACCACATGGCACCGCATGGAGATTGGCATTATGGCGGGGTGTACCATCTCCCCATTGATTTTTACAATGGCTATGGAAGTCATCATAAGGGCCTCCAAGTGGGTAGTGGGTGGCGAGCAGCTGAAGTCTGGAGTCCGTCTACCACCCATCAGGGCCTACATGGATGACATGACAGTCATAACAACAACAGCACCTTGCACCAGGCGCCTTTTAGGGAAGCTTCAAGAGAACATCACTGGGGTTAGAATGAAATTCAAGCCATCCAAATCAAGAAGCATTTCCATAATCAAAGGCAAACTGACAGATCAAAGGTTCTTCATTGATCAAGAACCTATTCCAACTGTGTCAGAGAAGCCAATCAAAAGTCTGGGAAGATGGTATAACTCCAAACTGAAAGACACTGATCAGGCTAACAAGTTTAGGCAAGAGGTCATCAAAGGTCTGGCGAACATTGACCGATCCATGCTGCCTGGAAAGCTGAAAATCTGGTGCCTGCAGTTTTGGTTACTACCTCGCCTTATGTGGCCACTAACCATGTATGATATCACCCTCACAAGAGTAGAGAAGATAGAAAGAACAATCAGCTCTTTCGTGAGAAAGTGGTTAGGTGTTCCTCGGTGTCTGAGCAGCGTAGGCCTGTACGGTCAGGGGGTACTCCAGCTGCCTCTCTCTAGTCTCACAGAGTAGTACAAGTGCACTAAAGTCAGACTAGAGATGACCCTGGCAGAATCAAGGGACACTGTCATCCGAGCTGCTGCTCCAACCCTGGCAACAGGAAAGAAGTGGACGGCTAAGAATGCGACACAGCAGGCAAAATCTGCTCTCCAGAAAGGCGACATAGTAGGGCAAATCCAACATGGAAGAAGTGGCTTAGAGCTTGGTGGAAAGCGACCTTGCTGGAACAAGGCATCATCACTGGAGCGCCGGAAGTTGGTCGCGGCCGAAGTCCGCCGACAGGAGGAGTTGAGTAGGTGTGCCAAGGCTGTGTCGCAAGCTAAACAGGGCCAGTGGATGAGATGGGAGAGTGTGGAAAAGAGGAAGATCAGCTGGAAGGACATGTGGGAGATGGAAGCGAGCAGGATAAGTTTCCTCATTCGGGCAACCTATGATGTCCTTCCTAGCCCAAAAAATCTCAACCAATGGCTGGGCGAAGATCCATCATGCCCCCCGTGTTCAACAGCAGCCACACTTAGGCACATCCTCACTGGGTGTAAAGTAAGCCTCTCCCAAGGACAGTACACCTGGAGACATAATCAAGTGCACAAATGCCTGGCAGCGTCTCTGGAACGCAGGAGAACAGCCAACAATGCCATGCCGCCCAGAACAACCAACCCAGTTAAGACAATTGCCTTTGTTCGGGGGGTGGGGGGGGGGAACAAAGGCAATGGAAAATTCCACCAAGGGCCAGGCTTGGACAGCTGGAGGCAGCCCGGGATTGGCAGATGCTGGTGGATGTGGACCAACGGCTTACAGTTCCATCAGAGATAGCCATCACCAACTTGAGGCCTGATCTTGTGCTCTGGTCGAACTGTCCGCGCATGGTGTACTTTGTGGAGCTCACAGTCCCTTGGGAGGATGCTGTGCAGGAAACCTTTGAAAGAAAGAAACTGCGATATACAGAGCTTGCAGCGGAGGCAGAACAGCGGGGCTGGAGAGCTAAGATCTGTCCAGTAGAAGTTGGATGTCGAGGATTTGTGGCAACATCTACTTTAATGCTGATGAAGGACCTGGGGATCAGCGGACAAGCCCTACGCCAGGCCATCAAAGAAACATCACGGGTAGCAGAGCGGAGTAGCCAGTGGCTCTGGCTGAAGAGGAAAGACCCCATTTGGTCTCCCAAATAACCGACTAGACAGATGCAGAGGGGGGTGGTTCTGGGACGCCAGAATGCACCGCTGAGCCTACTGGAGACGTCGTGGGTTCAATCAGCGAAACGTTGATGAAAGTAGGTGCCCACTTGATAACCCCAATGACGTGTCTGCCTAGCCTTTCTCAACATCGGAGGAGCATAGGTGAGTGCAGAAGGCTCCCATCACCATCGGGAGTAAATTGATATTTGGCACCTTGGATTTTAACATCTAGTCCTGTGTATTTGCAAACTATTTGTGAACTAACTTAATGCATTAATATTCATCACTGACTGTATTTAAACACCGTTAAACTATTTTTCTGTTATTCATCTACTGTCTCAGACAAGGTCTGATTCTGACAATTATCTTAAATTACAAAATGAGTTGATATTTGAAAGATCTCTGCTGTAAAAAAAAGTAGGCTTACAGTAATTTTATCTGAAGCATTGGTTCAGGATCCCCATACATCAGGTTTCTTCAATGGTTCTAAAGAATAAAAGTAATATTGCTGGATTTATGGAAGGGTCTGGAACCAAAATGTTATTGCCATAAATTATCATTGTGCAGCTAACCATGCAAATTTAGTAGCTTTGCCGAAGGAATGTGTTATTACATGATTTTATTGAATTATAGCTTGATATGACCATATTTTACTACAAGGTAAAACATGTATTGACAGCGTCTCCCTATTAAAATGGTTATATTAAGCGTAAGTCAGTTACGTGCACAAGGAAGACTGAAATAGCAAGTGTTGATGGAATGACATAAAACAAACCAAGAGAATGAAACTGTGGAGTACCAACATTTATCTGTTCAGCTACATGACCTGATTCTGTGCTATAAATGTTACATTCTGACATATTTTCCATGAAATTACAAACATGAAAGAGGAGAACTTTATACATTGAAACTGAAGAACAAATCAGGAAACAAGCCCTTTTGCTACTGCGGAACAAATGTAACGTTGGGACCTAGAGCTGCACTCACATTACCCAGCATCACGTTGTATTTAAGAAGAAACTGCAGATGCTGGAAAAATCGAAGGTTGAACAAAAATGCAGGAGAAACTCAGCGGATGAGGCAGCATCTATGAAGAGGAGGAATAGGCGACGTTTTGGGTCGAGACCCTTCTTATCCAACATCTTGATTGGTCTAGAATCTCGTATAGAGCAAAGCTGACTTAAATCATATGTCAAGAAGACCCTCTTATAGCATGGCTTTTTGGTGATCATTTATTTTGGTCCAACAATTTCAAAAAATGCTTTAGTGCAATATCAAAGACAAGTCAGTATTGCTACAAAAGTTGATGGAAATGTTGCAGCTTGAGTACAAAATGCTACTGCCTTTAAAAAAAAATACCAAGAGAAATTTTCCTTGTAAAATCATATATGGAAACCAGAAGTCTTTTAATCTAATAAATATTTTTTTTCACAATAATTTTCACAATTTGTTTATTATTTAATGATCTCTGCAGTAAAAAAAAAGTAGGTTTACCATAATTTTATCTGAAGCATTGGTGATTCCCCACACATCAGGTTTCTTTAATTGTTCTAAAGAATAAAATGAACGTTGCTGGATTTATGGAAGGGGACTGGAACCAAAAGGTATGTTCTAACCTGCTAGAGATCTATGACTCTTCTCTTTCTCAATCAAATATTTTGATATGTGACGAGTTAAATGTCTTATGGTAAAGTCATGTCAAGTTAAAATAATTTTCTGTCATTAAAAGTCTTTGGCCATTGTTCATAAACTGACCCTGGGCAGTATGGAACCAAGATTCACCAAATGTTTAACAGGACTAAAGAGGTTACATTTTCAATAATACTTTGTTTTCAAAAGAAAAGAAAATCAAAGGAAGATTTTGAAAAAAATGCTTATGATTAATAAAAGATAAACTACATCTTCTGTCCGAAGAATCCAGAGCAAGGAGAAATAATCTTTAAACTAGATATTAGGGAAATATAACAAAACACTTTTTCACACAACAGTTAATCAAAGTCTGGAACAGGTTATCAACCCCAAAAAAAGGAGGAAAAAATGATGGCCTACTTTCCAAAATAAGACAGAGATTGTTGAAATGGAATGATATTAAATATTACAAAATTAAAGTAAATAGATAGAATTGACAAAACAGCTGAGATATAAGCATACAGTGAAATGGTAGTTCAGGCTCAAGTGACTACATTATATACTCCCTAAACATCTCAAGATGCCAGAATATAGTCAGATTTAATCAAGATTTATATGCAATAATTTGCTAGTAATTATTGAAATTAATTAAAAAATTGCATTAAAAAATAAATCGGTGGCCAAAACTTGAATAATGGTATAAATTGACATCCCCTTTTCTTCTTTTCAGGGCCGTTGGCTTTGTAATTCTGGTAATAATCGCAATCCTTCTGATCATCCTCTGCTGGTACTTCAAGATACATGATGGATATTTGATACCAGGTAGATTTTTTTTGTGGACCTGATTTTGCAGTTTCAAGGTTAATGACTAGATGCCAATTTATTGAAAAACAATGAAGTAATAATTTATTCCATCAAAAAAAATTGCAAAGGAACTGTTAAAAGCTGAAAGCACCAAACTGCTGGAAATCTGAAATAAAAACAGGAAATACTGGACGTGCTCAGCAAGTCAGACAACAATTGTGGAGAAAGAAACATAGTTACTATCTCTAGGAATATCTAGTATTTCTCATAGGTTTTTTAGGTGACAGAGAGGGCGGGAGGATGAAGAGAACAATGGGAATATCTAATGCTCAAGTGCAACTCTGGTCACCAGTCTGAAGAAGCGTCTCGACCCGAAATGTCACCCATTCCTTCTCTCCAGAGATGCTGCCTGTCCCGCTGAGTTACTCCAACATTTTGTGTCTACCTTATGCTCAAGTGGAGACAGGGATAACCTATGACAGAGATGGTGTTAGTGCTGTCTGGGAAAGGGTGGAGAAGACATGAAGTGATCTGCCTGACAGAGGTGTATGCATGAAGATGAATGATGACCCGGGAGAGAAAACAGAGCAATGGACCTGTGGAGTGATAGGGTGACATGGTGGTGCAGCGGTAGTGTTTCTGCCTTGCAGCATTTCAGCGCCAGAGACCCGGGTTCAATTCCGACTGCGGGCGCTGTCTGTACGTTTGTATGTTGTCCCCATGACCTGCATGGGATTTCTCCGAGATCTTCGGTTTCCTCCCACACTGCAAAGACTTACAGTTTTGTAGGCTAATTGGCTTTCTATAAATGTAAATTGTCCCTAGCGTGTGTAGGATGGTGTTAATATGCAAGGATCGCAGGTCAGCATGGGCTCGGTGGGCCGAAGGGGCTGTTTCCGCGCTGTATCTCTAAAACTAAAACTGAAATTAAACCAGTTATCTAACTTCTGACATATACTGTAAGTATGCTTGCAAAACCCTGCAGATCAGGCAGCATGTGTAGAAATGAAAAATCTAATATTTTCTAAACGCCGAGTTGGATTTATGAGTACTTCAGTCCTCAGAATCCAGCAACGGCTGTTAGTTTACTACAGGCATTACATACATTTTTCAGTATGTATTTCTATTAGCTATTGTATTTCATAGACACTGAAGATTAGCCTAAAATATTTGCTTCAAAAAACAACAACTTGAGATTTGATATGAAAATACATTATTTTTTTTAAACAGTCCAAAAGCAAAATGCTATAGATGTTGGAAGTCTGAAATAAAAACAGGAAATACTAAAACTACACAGTAGGTGAGTTATTTATTTCCATTGGTGTAGAAAGAAAGAGCTGATTTATTCATCAGAACTCGGTCAGTTATGGCAACATTTTGTTTATAAATTTGCAAACCATATTTATTTTCATCTTACTTGCATTAATCATTGCTTTATCCATTTCTGCAAACAGCAGTCATGTTCTGTGGTGTAATTATTAATATATTTATCATTTCAGAGTCCACAATCACCTAATAGTTCCTTCATGGCATCACTTCATCACAGTGAAGAAGGAACACCTTTGGAGACCAAAGATACGATGAACGATTACACTAATTCAAATCTGGTTAAACCTTGCCTCTTCCGTAAATTTATTTAATGGACAAATTTATATTTGCAGAACTTAGAAATTGGTTTCTTGGTATGCGTGATGTACAAACTTGAAGATTCAATTATATTCTGGATATTAAAGCAAAATATAACAAGCAGTAAAACACTTTCACAATAAAAATCAAAAGCGATGTTCAGCAATAAAGTGAACTTGGAAGTTGAAAATATAAAAAGGTGTGCAGGATTGTTCTAAAACAAATCCAATCACATTGACTGCATCAGTCACGTTTGGCACCAGAAAAGAGTAAATGGTTGTTGGTAAGCTCCGGGGTTAACTGCGAGCTGCACCTCACTAATGACTTATATCCACAACTCTTTGACAAGTGAGTGCCTTTCAGCATTAATCGACAGTTAAAAACCTCAAGAAAGTCAATGGTTTCATGGTTGGGAGATGACAGACGATCACTGTTCTGCTCATGGGTCTCCACAGATCTCTCACAAAGATGTGCAGATGATCTGTCCCTCCAGGTGGAAGCCTGTGTGGGACATCTTTTAACATGGGAGGATCGATGCATGGACAGCCACAACACAACAAAGACAGACCTGAAATGTTACCTATCCCTTTACTCCAGGGAGTCTGAAGCAGGGTGTCGACCCAAACATCACCTATTTCTCTTCTCCTAGATGTTGCCTGACCCCCTGAATTACTCCCGCATTTTGTGTCTATCTGCGATGTAAACCAGCATCTGCAGTTCCTTCCTACACATGCCACATGACCCACTGAATTACTCCAGCACATTGTGTCTTTCTTTGTTATAAATCAGGCTCTGCTGTTCTTTGTTTCTAAACATGTACCAGCTCTGACTCATTCCTGACAGCACAATCCCATTAATTTATTTTCATCATCGAGATAATTCATCCATCCTATGGGTGCTGTGAATTTTTTGATCTTGTGCCAAGTATTATACTTGGGGTTAGTCACAAAATTCTTGTTTTGCATTTTGATTTGCGTGTGTAATTTTCTGTGTGAATTCTGGATTCTTACTGTCCAAGGGAGCTGGAATGTGGTGGAGACAAGGAAGGAGAAAGTAAAGCCCATGGTCAGGAATAGTGAAAACAAATGTTTGCACAAAGCTTTCAAACTGAATGGACGAGTGCCTCATACAGAGCAAGCACTGGAAGAAGTAATATGTTAGAAAGTGCCACAGGGAGGTGCTGTTTGGTTTTGGAACTGAATTTCTGCCTTGTGACTGTGAAATAGGCAGATTAAGCTTGAACATGCAGACAGTTTTCATTTTTTTCATGCTGGTTTGCCGTCAATATTCATGTCAATAAGAGCAAAACAAAAATCTTGCTCATCAGGCCTTTATCTCATGATAGTTATGAGAATTCCATGCAGGGGTTTAGGGTTAGAATACAAGGAGCAGCATTGCAGATACCATCACTACTCAGCCCTGGAATTTAGACCTTATCGGACGTCAGCACCAGCTTCTAGCAAGGGTAAGTTACTCATTGGTGCAATCAAAATAATTTGTTTTGATTTAGTCTTAATTCAATCAAGTAATCTTAAATATACAAAATTTGTTCAGCATTTAATTATGTGATTGAGACTATTCATATTTTATAACATGATTAAGAGTTTTCACTGAGAGATATTGACGTGTTTATTGCCATTACTAATGATCGCTTATCTTAGGAACAGAAAATGTATCCCGTTGAATTTATTCCAGGACTACTTGCATGGTTGTACTTTTTTTGCTTTTTAGACTGACTCTCCAGAAATGCACAGAACTGATTACATTCTGTACAGAGGTTTTGGTTCGAGCGAAGATGGATTTTACCTAAAATTAAAAGAGTAAGTTTGAATATTATTTGATTGAATTTCCAAGTATTTTGATCACTTTATCTCCTTCACTATTTGTGAACTAACTTAATGCATTAATATTAATCACTGACTGTATTTAAACGGCGTTAAACTATTTCTTTGTTTAATTTTATTAATCTACTGTCTCAGACAAGGTCTAATTCTAACAATTATACTGACAATAAAAATAACGTTGCTGGATTTATGGAAGGAACTGGAACCAAAATGTAATTGTCATAAATTATCTTTGTGTGGCTAACCATGCAAAATTTCTAACTTTGCCTAAGGAATGTGTTATTACACGTTTTTTATTGAATTTTAGCTTATTATGACTTAATAATCTACTGCTAGGTAAAACACGTATTGACAGTGCCTCTTTATTAAAATTGTTATATTTAAGGATAAGTCAGTTAAGTGCATTGAAATAGCAAGTGTGGAACAAGATGAGAATGGATCTGTGGAGTTATAGTTCAGCTATGAAGTGCTATAATGTTACATTCTGATATATTTTCCATGAAATTACAATCATGAAAGATGAGAACGTTATATATTGAGACTGAAGAACAAACAGGAAACAAGCCCTTTTTCTACTGTGGACCAAATGTAATTTTGGTACCTAGAGCTGCACTCACAATGCCCATAGTCTGGAGTCTAGAATCTTGTATAAAGCAAAGCTAACGTAAATCAATTGTCAAGAAGGCCCACTTTTAGCATAGCTTTCTGGAGATCATTTATTTCGTTCCAACAATTAAAAAAAATGTTTTAGTACAATAACAAAGACAGGTCAGTATTATTTCAAATGACAATGGAAATGTTGCAGCTTGAGTACAAAATGATACTACCTTTTAAACAAAAATACCAAGAGGAATCTTCCTTGTAAAATGACATATGGAAACCAGAAGTCTTTTAATCTAATAAACACTATTCTTCACAATCATTTTTCCAATATGTTTATTATTTAATGCATAAAGGTATGTCCCTAACCTGCTGGAGGTCTATGAGTCTTCTCTTTCTCCATCAAATATTTTTATATTTGATGAGTTTAATTTGTTCACAAACTGACCCTGGGCAGTGTGCAACCAAGATTCACCAAACCTTTAACAGGACTAAAGAGGTTCCAATAGACAATAACTGCATGAGTAGGTCATACGAGCCCTTCAAGCCAGCACCCCCATTCAATGTGATCATGGCTGATCATCCACAATCAGTACCCTGTACCTCCCTTCTTCCCATATCCTCTAACTCTGTTATCTTCAAGAGCCCTATCTATCTCTCTCTTGAGAGTTTCCAGAGAACCGGTCCTCTGAGGCAAACATTTCCACAGACTCACAACTCTCCGTGTGAAAAAGTGTTTCCTCATCTCCGTTCTAAATGGCTTGCCCCTTATTCTTAAACTGTGGCCCCTGGTTCTGGACTCCCCTACATCAGGAACATTGTTTCCTGCCTTTAGCGTGTCCAACCCCTAAATAATCTTATATGTTTCAATAAGATCCCCTCTCATCCTTCTAAATTCCAGAGTATACAAGCCCAGCCGCTTCATTCTCTCAGCATATGACAGTCCTGCCATCCCAGGAATTAACCTTGTGAACGTAAGCTGCACGCCCTTAATAGCAAGAATGTTCTTCCTCAAATTTGGAGACCAAAACTGCACACAATACCTTAGGTGTGGTCTCACTAGGGCCCTGTACAACTGCAGAAAGACCTCTTTGCTCCTATACTCAACTCCTCCTGTTATGAAGGCCAACATGCCTTTTGCTTTCTTCACTGCCTGCTGTACCTGCATGCTTACTTTCTTTGACTGATGAACAAGGACCCCCAGATCCCGTTGTACTTCCCCTTTTACCAACTTGACACCAGTTAGATAATAATCCTCCTTCCTGTTTTTGAGACCAAAGTGGATAACCTCATATTTATACTTTAGAAATAATATTATGTTTTCAAAGAAAAAAAAATCAAAGGAAGATTTTGAAAAAAATATTTACGATTAATAAAGTATAAACTACATCTTCTGTCCGAAGAAACCAGAGCAAGGGGAAATAATTTTTATATTAGATATTAGGGAAACATAACAAAACACGTTTTCACACAACAGTTAATTAAAATCCGCCAAAAAAAGGAGGAAATGTATGAGGGCCTAAATAAGACTGAGATTTATCAAAGGGAATGGTATTAAATATTACAAATCTAAAGAATCTATATACAGTGAAATGGCAGTTCGGGCTCAAGTGACTACATTTTCTAATCACAAAACAGTGTCAAGATGCAGAATATGGTCAGATCTAATCAAGATTCATGTGCAAAAATTTGCTAATAATTATTGAAATTAATTTAAAAATTGCGTTGAAAAAAAATCAGATAGAGGGTAGACGGAACTTTAGTAATGATATGAATTGACATCCCCTTTTCTTCTTTTCAGGGCCCTTGGCTTTGCTATTCTGGTAATAATCCTTGTAATCGTACTGAGAATATTCTGCTGGTGCTGCAAGAAACGTAATGGATGCTTGATTCTCCAGGTAGATTTTTTGGGGGGACCTTTTTTTGCAGTTTCAAGGTTGATGACCTAATGCCCATTTATTGAAAAACAATAAAGTATTCTATCAAGAAAACTTGCAAAGGAATTTTTAAAAGTTGAGGGCATTAAGCTGCAATTGTCATGAAGTGATCTGCCTGACAGTGGTGTAAACAGAAGATGAATGATGACACGGGAGAGAAAACAGAGCAATGGAACTGTGGAGTGATAGGGCGGCACGGTGGCGCAGCGGTAGAGTTGCTGTCTTGTAGCGTTTCAGGGCCAGAGACCTGGGTTTAATTCCGACTACGGGTGCTGTCTGTACGGAGTTTGTATGTTCTCCCCACGACCTGCATGGGATTTCTCCGAGACCTTCGGTTTCCTCACATACTCCAATGTCGTACAGGTTTGTAGGTTAATTGGCTTTCTATAAATGTAAATTGTACCTAGCGTGTGTAGGATAGTGTTAATATGCGGGGATCGCAGGCCGGCAGGTCATATTGGGCCGAAGGGCCTGTTTTTGTGTGTATCTCTAAAACTAAAACTAAAATTAAACCAGTTACCTAACTTCTAACATATACTGTAAGTCTGCTGGAAATACCCTGCAGATCAGGCAGCATCTGTCGAAATGAAAAATCTAATATTTTCTAAAAGTCGAGTTGGATTTATAGGTACTTCAGTCCTAAGAATCCAGCAATGGCTGTTAAAGGCCTGTCCCATTTAGTTGATTTTTCAGGAGACTGCCAGCGACTCGGCTGTCGCCACTCAATCGTAGGGGTGTCGCAGGTATGATCCTGAGCAGTCTTCTCAGTCACCGAAAGGATCGTAGCGTTTTAGACATAGACATAGACATAGAAAAAAGGTGCAGGAGGAGGCCATTCAGCCCTTCGAGCCAGCACCACCATTCATTGTGATCATGGCTGATCGTCCCCTATCAATAACCCGTGCCTGCCTTCTCCCCATATTAGCAAGGCTACAAAATGTTGAGAATTAAAAAATCAAGTCTGCAATTTATCCCATCAGATAAAGCATAAAAAGAAGTTCAATTTGACACCTAATTTCACTTTCATACCTTCAGTATTAAAAAAGTTATCGCAATTTTCATACTCGGAAATTAGCATCTTGTTCCCTATTGCTTTTCCATTGACTTAACACAAAAGCTGTGATTGAGGACAGTCAAAAGCCCATTTATTTATTATTATTATTATTTATTATTTATTTAATTCTTTATTTCGAACAGAATAAAGCAAGTGTGAAACAGCATACAAAAAATAAAACAAGAATATTTATAAAGTGTCATAAGCAATATCTATAAATAAATGAAATCGTATGTGTCCGAAAAGGAGCAGGAAGAAGCCAAAGCTTATTAATTCCCACCCCTTCATTCACACAAGAATTCACAATATAACATGATTTTAAAATCTCATTGTCATGAATTTATAGGCCAAATGGAAGGAATTTAGTGTTTAATTCCCGTAAATTAATGGCCATTTTAATCATCTTGCGAGTGGGTTTTTGTGGAACGCGATCGATTGGAACGTTGCGGTTGCGGTGAATTTAAACCCCATATCGGCAGGAAAAAGACTGCCGGTTCATATGGGGCCTAAATCACCTTTTCGCAACATAAAATTTGGATTAAGGTGATCCTAAGAAGCACGTTTATATGTAAATAAATGGCTTAACTTTAGCTGGCCCGTACGTGAAATTCATCCTGGTTATCGGCGTTGATGCCGTTAGAAGCGGATTTTTATTTTACTCCAGCGCTGAAATTGTCCCGCGATTTAAAACAAAAAATTCACAGAATGGCAGTTGGAACAATTATTCAGCATTAGCTCGCACCCTGAGAAAATACATCCAGGACAGACAGGAGAAAAAACACATTTAAACCCTGCCACCCCCCCCCCCCCATCCCCCTCAAAGGTGCCAAAGTCGCGCACATGGCCAGGGGCAGAACTGCAGCGCCGCTGAAGGTAAGTTTTGTAACATACCTACCCATATCCCTTGACTCCACTAGCCCCTCTAACTCTCTCTTAAATCCATCCAGTGACTTGGCCTCCACTGCCCTCTGCGGCAGGGAATTCCATAAATTCACATCTCTCTGAGTGAAATTTTTTTTTTCTCACCTCAGTCTTAAATGATCTCCCCTTTATTCGAAGACTGTGGCCCCTGGTTCTGGACTCGCCCCACATTGGGAACATTTTTCCTGCATCTAGCTTGTCCAGTCCTTTTATAATTTAATATGTTTCTATAAGATTGCCCCTCATCCTTCTAAACTCCTGTGAATACAAGCCTAGTCTTTTCAATCTTTCCTCATATGACAGTCCCGCCATCCCAGGGATTAATCTCGTGAACCTACGCTGCACTGCCTCAATCACAAAGATGTCCTTCCTCAAATTTGGAGACCAAATCTGTACACAATACTCCAAATGTGGTCTCACCAGAGCCCGAAACAACTGCTCGCGGGATTTTGAAATGGACAAAACGTTTTGGCGACAGTCGTAGACCGTGGGCTTGTTGTAGCTTGCCTTAGCTTGTCTTCTCCTGATGTAGATGCTGTCGTAGGTTGTCGCCAGGCTGAAGTGGGTTGTCGCCAGGATGTCGTAGGCTGTCGGCGGTGCAGTCTTCGATGAATTCCATTGCCCTAGATCCTGGCATTCGCCTAAAAAATGGCCTGTTGGACAGGCCCTTAAATACAATCGCCGGTCCAGTCGCCGTTTATTTGGCGACGTGCAACGACCTGATAGTCGCCTGAAAAATCATCTTATGGGACAGGCCTTTTAGTTTACTACAGGCATTACATACATTTTTCAGTATGTATTTGTATTAGCTATTGTATTTCATGGACACTAAAATAGCCTAAAACATTTGCTGCAAAAAAAACTTGACAGTTTGATATGAAAATACATTTTTTTTTTAAACAGTCCAAAAGCAAAATGCTATAGATGTTGGACGTCTGAAATAAAAACGAGAAATACTAAAAATACACAGCAGGTGAGTTATTTATTTATATCGGTGTAGAAAGAAACAGCTGATTTTTCATCAGAACTCAGAATGGTCAGTTATAGCAACATTTTGTTTATAAATTTGCAAAACAATATTTCATTTTTTCTTACTTGCATTAATCATTGCTTTATCCATTTCTGGAAACAGCAGTCATGTTCTGTGGTGTAATTATTAATATATTTATCATCTCAGAGTCGACAAGCTCCTAATAGTGCAGTTAGTTCCTTCATGGCATCACTCCATCACAGTGAAGAAGAAACACCTTTGAAGACCAAAGATACGGTGAAAGATTACACTAATTCAAATCTGGTAAGACCTTGCCTCTTCCATACGTTCATGCAATGGACAAACATATATTTGCCCAGCTTAGAAATTTGGTTTTGATATAACTATCAGTAAAACACTTTCACAATAAAAATCAAAAGCGATGTTCAGCAATAAAGTGGACTTGGAGGTTGAAAATATAAAGAGGTGTGCAGGATTGTTATAAAACAAATCCAATTGCATTGACTGCATAAGTCAAGTTTGGCATCAGAAAAGAGTAAATGGTGGTTGGTAAGACCAGAGTTTAACCGCGAGCTGCACCTCACTATGACATATCCACAACTCTTTGTCAGGAGAATGCCTTTCGGCATTAATTGCAGAGACGGAACGATTAAAAACCTCAAGAAAGTTAATGGGTGGCACAGTGGCACAGAGGTAGAAACGCTGCCTTACAGCACCAGAGACCCGGGTTCGATCCTGACTATGGGTGCTGTCTTTATGGAGTTAGTACGTTCTCCCTGTGACTGCGTGGGTTTTCTCAGGGTGCTCCGGTTTCCTCTCACATTTAAAAGAAGTACAGGTTGGTAGGCTTCTGTAAATTGTCTCTAGACTGTCGGATAGTGCTAGTGTACGGGTGATCACTGGGTGGCAGGGACTTGCTGGGCCTGGTCCCACTCTGTATCTCTAATGTCTAAAGGCTCAGCTGATGCACACTTGAAATCTGATATCTCACTCGATTTAATTGATACACTGTCCACTGTAAATCATCCTCAATACTATCTGGATTTTATATCATGCTTCAAAATCACAATACCTAACTCACAACTTACATTGTTCCTTTCATATTGATGCAGAATTAAAGCCTACAGACTAAAACTGTGTAGACCACCTACTTTTTAATAATTAACAATGTTTAACTTGTTTCTGTGTCATTACATAATTCTAAATTAAGCACTGTAACATTAAACTGTGATGCTGTACACTTTTCACTGTATTAAACGGCTCATTGCCTCCTGCCCTTTTGACATCACCCGCATCCTTAAAAACAATGAATCTTTGTTTTCCCACTCAACAGATTCCAAATGCTCCTCCTGCATCTGAGAAAACTGCTTCAGAGCAAATGCCGCCAGCATATTATCCTTGAAATGACAGTGCACAATAGTTCATCACCGCTGACAAATCATCTACTTCCATTCATTGAAATGTAACCTTTGTATGTTGTACATGAATAACTTGCACATTAATGTCATGTTTGTAGGTGCTGTGGTCCAGCGGGGCAGGTCTGGGCCTGTGGGCAGGCGGTCGTGTCGAGGATTGTCGGTGGAGAGACCGGACTGGAAGTGGGCCCGGTCTGGAGGCGGGCAAGCGTGTCCAGGTAGGCGAGGAAGCGTTTGTTGAGGGTGTGGGTCTGGCGTCGAATGAAATAGAGTTGTGGTCCATTACAGATGTGAGGGGGGTGAGTGAGTGGGTGAGTGAGTGGGTGAGTGGGTGCGTGGGTGAGTGGGTGAGTGGGTGTATGGGTGGGTGAGTGTGTGGGTGCATGAGTGTGAGTGCGTGAGTGATTGTGAGTGTGTGAATCTGTGTGTGAGCTTGTGTGTGTGTGTGTGTGTGTGCACGTGTGTGTGTGTGAGTATGTGTGAGTGTGTGAATCTGTGTATGAGTTTGTGTGTGGGAGTGTGAGTGTGAATCTGTGTGTGAGTTTGTGTGTGTGTGGGGGTGAGTGTGTGTGTGGGTGAGTGTGCGTGTGTGTATGTGAGTTTGTGTGTGTGTGTGTGTGTGAGTGTGTGTGTGTGTGAGTGTGTGTGTGTGAGTGTGTGTGTGGGTGAGTGTGCGTGTGTGTATGTGAGTTTGTGTGTGTGTGTGGGTGTGACTGTGTGTGTGAAGGCCCAGAGCTGTGGGAGAGTCAGGGCGGGTCAAGGTCTGCATTGGAGGGGAGGTGGGTACTAAGATATGGAAAATGATTCACATTTGCCAGACGACAATTGTTGATCATGACTACCATGAGCTCAAGGCCTGACCAGCAAGATGTTTGTTTTGCTCTTATTCACATGAATATTGACAGCAAACCAGCATGAAAAAATGACAACTGTCTGAATTTGCAAGCTAAATCTGCCTATTTCACGGTCACAAGGCAGAAATTCAGTTCTAAAACCAAACAACAACTCCCTGTGGCACTTTCTAACATATTACTTCTTCCAGTGCTTGCTCTGTACGAGGCACTCGTCCATTCAGTTTGAAAGCTTTGTGCAAACATTTGTTTTCACTATTCCTGACCATGGGCTTTACTTTCTCTTTCTTTGTCTCCACCACATTCCAGCTCCTTTGGACAGTAAGAATCCAGAATTCACACAGAAAATTACACACGCAGGGATACGTATCTGGAAACAAATAAAGAAAACATTAAAATTGGAGTGTATACCACTAGCCCTTACCATTGTAAATAACGTTACATTTAAACCTTCAATGATGGACAGAAGTTTTTTACAATGGAAAACTATGGAATTAATAAGATGGGAGACCTCTACAGGGAAAACTATTTCCTGTCATTTCAAGAATTACAACAAATTTATGGATTACATTCAAAAGATTACTTTAAATATTTACAAATTAGAGACTATGTAAAAGCAAATACACAGGAAATCAGAAATAGAAAGACAGAAATTTTAGATGAATGTCTAAATAAACACCCGAACACAGAAAAGTTGATATCATATATTATTGAAAAATTAAAATTATTAAATAACATTTTATTGGAAAACGATGTCCCAATGACTGAAATATATAGGCAAGCATGGGAAAACGAATTAGGACTATAATCAGACTAGAAGTATGGGATGAAAGTTTACAACATATACACTACTGTTCATTAAATGCTAGACACTCTCCTATACAATTTAAAATATTGCATAGATTACACTACTCAAAATCCAAATTACATAGTATTTTTCTAAATGTATCTGCCATATGCAATAAATGTCAGCACTTAGAAGCTAACTTAACGCACTCATTTACAAATTGTATAAAAATGACTAAATTTTGGACAGAAATATTTAAGATAATTTCGAATGTTGTTAATACGAATCTGATTCCTGACTCAAAATGAATAATATTGGGAATATTAGAAACAGATTAATTAATAACAACGAATCAAAGAATTTTTATTGATTACAGTTTAATAATTGGGAAAAAGTTAATACTGAAATTCTGGAAAGGTCCTACATCCCCCACAATCAAAATGTGGATTACAGGAATGTCGGAGACACTTCATCTGGAAAGATTAAGGCTTGTCCTACTGGACAGGTTGGATCTTTTCAGAGGGATATGGTCTCCATTTATTGAATATTTAAAGGGTCAAAATGGCTCGGTGCGAGAACCTGACTGAAGCCTGAATAAAGGAACGGATGAAGAATTATACATAACAAATCATGGATATATCTCCAACGATGGATAACCTGTTTAACACTCCACTCATTTTTTTTTTTTGACTTTCTATTTTTACTTTATTTTTCTCTTTCTTTTCCTATCTGCAATAAAAACAAAAAAAATGTATAGAAATACAAATAAGATATAACTGTTAATATTAAGAATATTTAGAATGTATGTGATAAATATATTCTTTTAATATGTACTTATGTCTAATAAAAATATTTAACAAAAAAATTACACACGCAACTCAAAGCTCAAAACAAGACTTTTGTGACACTAACCTCAAGTATAATACTTGTCACAAGATCAAAAAAGTTACAGCACCCATGGGATGGATTAATTATCTCGATGATGAAAGTGAATTAAAGGGATTGTGCTGTCAGGAATGAGAGTCAGAGCTGGTACATGTTTAGAAACAAAGAACAGCAGAGGCTGTTTCCTTACCAAGGAAAGACACAAAGTGCTGGAGTAACTCAGTGGGTCAGGTAGCATGTGTAGGAAGGAACTGCAGATGCTGGCTTACATTGCAGATAGACACAAAATGTTGGAGTAACTCAGGGGGTGGGGCAACATCTCAGGAGAAGAAAAATAGGTGATGTTTGGGTCGACACCCGTCTTCAGATTCCCTGGAGGAAAGGGATAGGTGACATTTCAGGTCTGTCTTTGTTGTGTTGTGGCTGTCCATGCACCGATCCTCCCATGTTAAAAGATGTCCCGCACAGGCTTCCACCTGGAGGGACAAATCATCTGCATATCTTTCTGAGAGATCTGTGGAGACCCACGAGAAGGACAGTGATAATGTCATCTCCCAACCATGAACCCATTGATTATCTTGGGGTTCATGCCGAAAGGCACTCAACTGACAAAGAGTTGTGGATATAAGTCATTGTGAGGTGCAGCTCGCGGTTAACCTCTGATCTTACCAACAACCATTTACTCTTTTCTGATGCCAAACTTGACTTATGCAGTCAATGCGATTGGATTTGTTTTATAACAATCCTGCACACCTCTTTATGTTTTCAACCTCCAAGTTCACTTTATTGCTGAACATCGCTTTTGATTTTTATTGTGAATGTGTTTCACTGATTGTTATATTTTGCTTTAATATCCAGGATACAATTTAATCTTCAAACATACCATGAAACACATTTCTAAGTTCTGCAAATATTGATTTGTCCACTCAATAAATTTATGGGAGAGGCAAGGTCTTACCAGATTTGAATTAGTGTAATCTTTCATCGTATCTTTGGTCTCCAAAGGTGTTCCTTCTTCACTGTGATGGAGAGATGCCATGAAGGAACGAACTGTACTAATAGGTATTAGACACTGAGATGATAAATATATTAATAAGTACACCACGTAACATGACTGCTGTTCCCAGAAACTGATAAAGCAATGATTAATGCAAGTTAAAAAAAAGATATATGATTTGCAAAATGATAAACATAATGTTGCTATAACTGACCATTCTGAGTTCTGATGAATAATCTGCTCTTTCTTTAAACACCGATAGAATGAAATAACACACCTGCTGTGTATTTTTAGTATTTCCTGCTTTTATTTCAGACTTCCAACCTATAGCATTTTGCTTTTGGACGGTATTAAAAAAATAATGTATTTTCATGTCAAACTTTCAAGTTGTTTTTTGAAGCAAATGTTTTAGGCTAATCTTCAGTGTCAATGAAATACAATAGCTAATACAAATACATACTGAAAAATGAATGTAATGACTGCAGTGAACTAACAGCCATTGCTGGAGTCCGAGGACTGAAGTATCTATAAATCAAACTCAGCTTTTAGAAAACATTAGATTTTTCATTTCTACACATGCTGCCTGATCTGCAGGGTATTTCCAGCATAGTTACAGTATATGTCAGAAGTTAGGTAACTGGTTTAATTTTAGTTTTAGTTTTAGAGATACAGTGCGGAAACAGGCCCTTCGGCCCACCGAGCCTGTGCCAACCTGCGATCCCCGCATATTAACACCATCCTACACAAGCTAGGGACAATTTACATTTATAGAAAGCCAATTAACCTACAAACCTATGAGACTTTGGAGTGTGGGAGGAAACCGAAGAACTTGGAGAAATCCCATGCAGGTCATGGGGACAACATACAATGTACAGACAGCGCCCGCAGTCGGAATTGAAGCCGGGTGTCTGGCGCAGAAATGTTACAAGGCAGCAACTCTACCGCTGCGCCACCATGTCACCCTATCACTCCACAGTTCCATTACTCTGTTTTGTCTCCCGTGTCATCATTCATCTTCATGTTTACACCTCTGTCAGGCAGATCACTTCATGTCTTCTCCACCCTTTCCCAGACAGCACAAACACCATCTGGGTCATAGGACATCTCTTTCTCCACTTGAGCAAAAGGTAGACACAAAATGCTGGAGTAACACAGCGGGCCAGGCAGCATCTATGGAGAGAGGAAATGGGTGACGTTTCAGGTCGAGACACTTCTTCAGACGGGTGACGAGAGTTGCACGAGCATAGTTATTCCCATTGTTCTCTTCACCCTCCCGTCCTCTCTGTCATGTAGAAAACTATGAGAAATACTAGATATTCTGAGAGATAGTAACTATGTTTCTCTCTCCACAATTGGTGCCTGACTTGCTGAGCGCTTCCAGTATTTCCTGTTTTTATTTCAGATTTCCAGCATCAGCAGTTTAGTGCTTTCAGCTTTTAACAGTTCCTTTGCAAGTTTTCTTGATGGAATAAACTGTTACTTTATTGGTTTTCCATAAATTGGCATCTGGTCATCAACCTTGAAACTGCAAAATCAGGTCTACAAAAAAAAAATCTATCTGGAGTATCAAGTAACCATCATGTTTCTTGAAGTAGCAGCAGAGGATGATCATAAGGATTGCGATTATTACCAGAATCGCAAAGCCAACGGCCCTGTAAAGAAGAAAAGGGGATGTAAATTCATACCATTATTCATCTAACCTCTATCCTGATTTTTTTCATGCAATTTTTAAATTCATTTCAATAATGACTAGCAAATTATGGCACACAAATCTTGATTATATCTGATCATATTCTGGCATCTTGACACTGTTTAGGGATTAGAAAATGTAGTCGCTTGAGCCAGATACGCTTATATCTCAGTTGTCACTGTACGCTTATATCTCAGCTGTTTTGCCTTAATTCTATCTACTTACTTTAGTTTTGTAACATTGAATATCATTACGTTTCATAAATCTCAGTCTTATTTAGGAAAGTTGGCCGTCATATTTTTCCTCCATTTTTTTGGGTTGATAACCTAATCCAGATTTTGATTAACTGTTGTGTGAAAAAATGTTTTGTTATGTTTCCCTAATATCTAATTTAAAGATTATTTCTCCTTGCTCTGGTTTCTTCCGACAGAAGATATAGTTTATCCTTTATTAATCGTAAGTATTTTTTTCAAAATCTTCCTTTGATTTTCTTTTCCTTTGAAAGCATAGTATTATTTATGGTTTCAATGTTTTTATTGGTAGCATTTGTACAAATATTTGACAATTTTACAGCTTATTGAACAGCTTCAATTTTAACACTTTCCAAAAAGGACATTAAATTAAAAAGAGAAAGAAGAAGTGAGAGAAAAAGAAAAAAGACAAGAGGGGAGATATACCAGTCGACCCACCCATACGCCGGCTCACCCGCCCTACGAGTAATTTCAAATTTATGTTCAAATATTATGTTGTTCGAGAAAATCAATAAAAGGTGACCATATTTTTTTTAAATTGCTTCAGTTTATCATTCAAGATAAACCTAGTTTTCTCTAGATGTAATGTGTCTGTCATTTCTGTAATCCACATCGTCACTGGGGGAACTTCAACATTTTTCCAGAATTTAAGTTTGAGTTTTTTTTGCTGATATTAGTCCATAGCCGACAAAGCGTCGCTGAAAAACAGTCAATTTACTACATGCCTCTGATATTCCCAGTATTATCAGTTTTGAGTCTGGCTCTAATGGGATTTTCAGTATATTGGAGAGGACGCTGAATGCTTCCGTCCAAAAACGTACTATTTTTGTACAAAGTACAAAACTGTGGGTTAAAGTGGCTTCTTGGAACTGACACTTATCGCAAAGAGGGGAAACACTGGGGACATTTTTGTTCAGTTTGTTTTTTGAGTAGTATCACCTGTGCAGCATTTTGAACTGTATCAGGCAATGTTTGGAATTTAAGGAGCAAGTATGGATATATTGTAAGCTTTCGTCCCATATATCTTTTGAAATCTGTTGACCCATCTCATCTTCCCATGCACGCCTGTAAACCTCAGATGATGGGGTGTTGATGATTTGAATAACATTGTAAATGTAGGATATCGACTTCTCTGTATCTACATGTCTATTCAAACATTCATCGAGTTTATCTGGACTCGCCGTGTTGTAGTCTTTGCATGTATGTTTTCACATAGTCCCTAACCTGAAGATACCTGAAAATATTATTAGTATTCAAATCGTATTTCTCCCGCAACTCTTGGAAGGAGGAAAAAGTCCCCTTCCAATATAAGTCTCCCACAGTGTTGATTCCTTTGTTCTTCCATTGGGTGAAAACACCATCTAAAGTAGAGGGTTTAAAAGAGGGGTTGTTTGCAATAGGAAGAAGTCATGACTCACAATTTGAGACTGAACTTCAACTGTTTCCAGATGCGAATAGTACCATGTATTGTTGGGTTATGATCGTACATTGACTTATTCAGGGGTATTGGAGACAGGACAATCGAGCCTATGGAGAAAGGCAAGCAATCTTCTCTTTCCATTTTTAGCCAATTGGCCTGTTGGTGTGAATCATCCAACCAGAAGATTATGATTTTAATATTCGTTGCTCAGTAGGAAGAGAGGAAATTGGGTAACGCTAGTCCCCCATTCTCTTTGAATTTGCACAGATGTCGTTTATATATTTGGTGGCTTTTGTAGTCCATAAATGAAGTTAGTAATGATGGAACCAATTTTTTTAAAGAAATATTTGGGAAGATATATCAGAAATAAATATAACAGCTGAAATAAATATAACAGCTGCGGGAGAAAGGTCATCTTTAAGGCATTCAATCTGCCAAGGAGGGAAATAGGCATGTTTTCCAAAACTAAATATATGAAGTGTTGTGATTAATGGAGGGAAATTTGTTTTGAACAGGAGGGAATATATACTAGTAACATAAACTCTGAGATATCTGAATTTCTCAGTTACAATTCTAAAAGGGAACTGTTGGTGCCAGGTGATGTCTTGTGCATTTATTGGCATTTTTCCAGCATTGTGAAAAGATAAGACCATTCAACTTGGTCAAAAGCCTTTTCCGCGTCCAATGCGATGATTGTGAGGGCTTCGTTTGGTATTCTATGTGAACAAATTATATTAAACAGGCGTTTCAGATTAAAGAATGAGTGTCGTTTGGGTATGAACCCGGTTTGACCTTAGTGTACAAGTTTGAAAATGACTAGTCTGAGTCTACGAGCCAGAATCTTGGCTAGGATCTTCTGATCGGTATTTAAAAGGGTAATTGCTCGATAAGATCATGGCTCTTCAACGTTCTTATTTTATTTAGGAATTAATGTGATAATTGATTCTGCGAGAGTCTGTGGTAAAGTCTGCTTCTTGAACGCCTGGGCATACAGGAATTGTAGATGTGGGGAAATTATATCGTTAATTTTTTTGTAAATTCATTATTCAGTCCATCTGGGCCAGGAGTTTTTCCACTTTTCAGTGATTTAATAGTCTCTGAAATGTCCTTTACTGTTAGCTCTGAACCCGATTCCTTATGTTCAGGCTCACTGAGGGATGGAAGATTGCACTTGTCCAGAAAAGTCTGCATCATCACTGAATCGGCTGTTGTTTGAGAGAGTAGAAAGTTTGGTAAAATTGTTGAAATCTTTCGTTGATATCTTTGAGCAGTTCTCCTTTTTCTGATCTGATTTTATGTATCCCTCTGTTCCCCGGGCAGGTCTGGGTCTCTCTGATCATTGTCTAGTTCACCTTATTCTGACCTACAGGCAGAAACTAAAATCTGCTAAGCCTATGGTCAGAACAATGAAAAGGTGGACAAGCGAGGGCATTGAGAACCTACAATCCTGCTTTGACTGCGCGGTTTGGAATTTGTTTCGGGAAGCAACCACAAGCCTCGATGAGTATACAGACACTGTATCATCATATGTCAGCATTTGTGAGGACAGTTGCATTCCAACTAGGACCCGGACCTGGTTCAATAACAACAAGCCCTGGTTTACTGCAGAACTCAGACAGCTCCAACGGTCTAAAGAGGAGGCCTACAGGAGCAGGGATGCAGACTTCTACAGGCAGGCCAAGTACAAGCCGAGAAGGGGAATCAGAGCTGCCAAGGTAAGGTACTCTGAGAAGTTGAGGAACAAGTTCTCAGCTCGTGACTCTCCTTCAGTTTGGAAGGGCCTGCAAGAAATTACCAGCTACAAGAGGAAAGCCCCCGCTCTTTGGACAGACATCAGCAGACCAACGACCTGAATGAGTTTTACTGCAGGTTTGAAAATGAGAAACGTAACCCTGGTATCCCCCTGTCCCCTCCTACTCCCCATCCCCTCCCCAACCAACACAGCCAGACCCCAGTCTGCAAAGAATAGACCCTCCACCCTCTCCTTCCCATTCACCACTTCACACCTACTTAAGGCAAGACTCCAGTATGAAAAGGCTGGACCATTTCCCACCCCAACCAACACTTCGCACCCACTCACAACCTGACCTCAGTCTGCAAAGACTGGGCCCTTCTACACCTACCCTCCTCCAATCACCACTTCACACCCAATTAACCAGTCAATGCTGATAAAGACAGGAGCATGGGGTTATCTGAACACAATTAGCTTCTTCCCCACTAAACTCAAACGTGCACTCTCTCCAGCACATCCTGACTATTCCCAAGGTACAATTATCTGTTTAATAAGCCAATGCTTCTCCTCATCGCCCACTCCCTCCACTCTATCCATCCCTGCCACTAACCCCCTCTCCCTTGCAGCCTACTGACCCTACCTCTCTTCATCTCCCCCTCCTCCCCTCTCTTCCCTTCCTCTCTCCCTCCATCTCTCCCTCCTTGCCCTCCCTCTCTCCCTCCTTCCTTCCCTCCATCCCCCTCTCCCTCATCCCTCTCCATATCCGTGTTCACCAGAGATGCTGCCTGTCCCGCTGAGTTACTCCAGCACTCTGTGTCAGGGCGTCGGTTGGTCTTTGTGACGGGACATCCTGGAGACCTTTGTTGAGCGTCGGGGAGGTTCTCGGACGATGTCGCCCACAAGACGAGAAGGTTTTTCAGCCAGCGCCGAGGTCAAGATGTCCCAGAATAGTCTGGCTTCTGTGTTTCTCCTTCTCACCGTGTTGGCCCACAGGGGCTGCGCTTGTATGAACTGCGACCGCCGGCTCTGGTCCAAGTTCCTGGACCTGATGAACCGCTGTCTGATCGTGGTTTCTGAGGACGAATCTTCCCCTCAGCTGGACCCGGTTATCACTTACACCAAGGACTTCAAAATGGGTGAGAGGTGGAGGGAGAGGGTGAGAGGGAGGGAGAGGGACAGAGAGACAGACAGAGGGAAGGGGAGAGGGAGGGAGGGAGAGAGTGAGAGTGTGGGACAGGGGAGCAGTGGTAGGGAGAGAGGGAGAGACAGAGGGAGTGAGGGAAGGTGGTAAGGAAGGGAAAACGGGAGGGAAGAAAGGAGAGTGAGGGATGGAGAGACATGGGGAGGGAGAGAAGGGGGACGGATAGAGAGGGTAGTGAGGAGCGGTGAGGAGGGAGCGCTGCACTGCGGGAGGGAGGAGAAGGGTAGAGGGGATGAAGGGGGCGGAGAGGAGGGAGCGCTGCACTGCGGGAGGGAGGGAGTGGGGGAGGAAGGTCGGGGGGGGGGCAGGAAGGGAGATAGAGTGGGAGGGAGGAAGGGAGAGAAGTAGGGTAGAATGTGAGGGATGGAGAGAAGGGGGAGGATGGATAAAGCAGAGGGAGGGGAGGGAGGGAGGGTGAGGGGGAGGAGAGAGACGAAGAGAGAGGTGGAGAGGGGGGGGGGGAGTGAGAGAGGGAGGGGGGCATCGGGTTATTAAACACAGTTAGGGAATAGTCAGGATATGCTGGAGAGGGTGGACATGTTTGGGTTTAGTGGGGAAGAAGCTAATTGTATTCCGATATCCCCAGGCCTCTCCTCTTTATCAGCTTTGACTGTCTCGCTCTCTCTCCCTCCCTTCCATTAGTCTATACAGAGACTATACTTTATACCTTTCAGAAGTTCATTGATTTGATTTACTCCTTCATGTTTTCACTTGGTAAATACGTACAAGCCTTTACTGCCTTCAATAGACACAAAGTGCTGGAGTAACTCAGTGGGTCAGGCAGCATCTCTGGAGAGAAGGAGTGGGTGATGTTTTGGGACGAGACCCTTCTTCAGAGTGAGAGTCAGGGGAGAGGGCGACGCAGAGATATGGAAGGGTAAGGTGCAAAAAGCATTCCTTCTCTCCTGAGATGCTGCCTGTCCCGCTGAGTTACTCCAGCACTTTGCACCTATCCGCGTTCTCCAGAGATGCTGCCAGACCTGCTGAATTACTCCAGCACTTTGTGTCAATCTTTGGTGTAATCCAGCCTAGTCATAGACAATAGACAATAGGTGCAGGGGTAGGCCATTCGGCCCTTTGAGCAAGCACTGCCATTCACTATGATCATGGCTGATCATCCACTGTCTGTACCACGTATATGATAGTGGATGAACACACCTTCTCCCCATATCCCTTGACTCCGCTATCTTTAAGAGCTCTATCTAATTCTCTCTCTTTAAAGCATCCAGAGAATTGGCCTCCACTGCCTTTTGAGGCAGAGAATTCCACAGATTCACAATTCTCTGGGAGATAAAGTTCGTAAACTGTGGCCCCTGGTTCTGGAAACATCGGGAACATGTTTCCTGCCTCCAGCATGCCCAATCCCTTAATAATCTTATGTGTTTCAATAAGATCCCCTCTCAGCCTTCTGAATTTCAAAGAGTGATACAGCGTGGAAACGGGTCCTTTTGCAGGTCAAGTGTTTTTTACACAGAGGGTGGTGGGTGCCTGGAACGTGCTGCCAGGGTTGCTGGTTGAGGCAGATACGATAGTGGCGTTTAAGAGGCTTTTGGATAGGCAGATCGATATGCAGGGAACAGAGGGATATGGATCACGTGCAGGCAGAGGAGATTAGTATAATTTGGCATCATGTTCAGCCCAGACATTGTGGGCACTTTGTGATATTTAGTTTTGTTTAGATACAAAGTGCTGGAGTAACTCAGCGGGTCAGGCAGCATCTCTGGAGAGAAGGAATGGGTCACGTTTCGGTTGGAGACCCATGTTCAGACTGAGATTCAGGGGAGAGGGAAATGCGTTTAGTTTTCCTTTATTTAATTTAACTTAATTTAACTTAAGTTAGATAATCTAGTTCAGTTTAGTTTAATTTAGTTTAGTTTCATTTAGTTTAATTTGATTAATTGAGTTTAGTTTAATTTAGTTTAGTTCAGTTTAGTTTAAATTAAATTAGTTTAGTTTATTGTCACGTGTACCGAGGTACATTGAAAAGCTTTTTTGTTGCGTGCTAACCAGCCAGCGGAAAGAATATACATAATTACAATCGAGCCGTCCACAGTGTACAGATACAGGATGAAGGGAATAACGTTTAGTGCAAGGTAAAATCCGATTAAAGATAGACTCAGGGTCTCCAATGGGGTAGATGGGAGGTCAGGACTGCTCTCTAGTTGGTGAGAGGACGGTTCAGTTGCCTGATAACAGCCGGGAAGATGAAGTCCAGTAAAGTTGGATTAAAGATTGGAATTTAGTAGATTCTATCTCCACAGATTATGAACCCCTAGATATGTTACATGCCTTTCTCCAAGTTAAATTAAAATCAGGTCAGAGGCTAAATATTTCCCTATCTTCCGCAGCTCTTTCATCTTGTAGTGAGGAGGGAGTGCCGCACTGAGGGAGGGAGGGGCGGTGTGCAGGGTGGGAGGGAGGGGTGGAGGGAGGGAGGGAGGGAGGGCAGGAGGGATGGAGGGGCGCTGAGGAGGGAGCTCCGCACTGCGGGAGCGAGGGAGGGTTTAGATCCTTGAATCACTTGTTATTAACTAAACTCCTTCCGCCTTTTCTCTCCTCCTCATCTGTCTGTGGGGACGAATGCAGTGAGTAACAACTGTTTCTGTACCAGCCTCGAAAATTAGCAGTTAGATTCACACTTGTACCAGTTGTCAAACTTACCCGGCCCCTACACCCCCCTCTCCCCGTCTCTGTAACCCCCTCCTCTCCCCACTGACACCTACACCCCACCCTGTCTCTGTAACCCCCTCCCCTCCGGCCTCTACACCCCTCCCTGTCTCTGTTACCCCCTCACCTCCGGATCCTACTCAAACACCTGACCGATGAAGGCCAATGTGCCAAAAGCCTTCTTGACCACCTGATCTACCTGTGACGCCACTTTCAGGGAACTCTGTACCTGTACTCCTTGATCCCTCTGCTATACAACACTAGCCAGAACCCTACCATTCACTGTGTATGTCCTGCCCATGTTAGATTTCCCAAAATAAAACACTGTAGCGAGTCCAAACTTTGTGGTCAAACAGTGACTTTATTTGGTGAGATATGTTTGACATACATGTGCGTTAGGACTCTAACATATTGAGTCATTGCTGCTGCTGCTGAGCGAGGGTGTTGACTTGAGCTCAGCTGCCTGTAGACTGGTGATCTCAAGGTAAGATCTGTTGATGCAGCAAGACACTCCCCTTAACCCATGACATCACGTGACAGTTAGCGTAACCACTGACGAGGGCTCAACTGTAAGTGGTCTGACCATCAGGTGATGCCCCGGAAGCGAAGGAATGAAAACGAGCAGGCCAACTAAATGCGGCAGCCAAAACTCGTCAACTCACAGGCAAAAAGGGATAGAGCGCGCTCACCTTCACCTGGAAGGTGTGCAAGCATGGTTGACGGCGGCTCCTGCTGTGGGTCGGGGGCACCCCGGCTGTGGGTCGGGATGGTGGGGCGTGCGGACGCAGGCAGTGCTCCGGCTGTGGGTCGGGACGGTGGGGCCCGCGGGTGCACTCGACCATCCCGGCCGTATGCCGAGGGGTGTAAGGAGAGCAATGCAAAAGTCGCAGGATGGACGAGACACAATCGCAACTCATCCACCAGCAGGGGATCGTGTCCCGAGAAATACGGCACCCAGCAACGGCTGGGAGACGTTGGCAACAATGCAAACCAAAGAAAACACAACAAAGAAATAAGAATAAACTAATAGCTAAACCCGGCGAGGTCAATAGTGTTAAAAGTGAAAAGAGAAAAATAATCTACAGCGAGCAAACACGTCCAAAGTGGTGGGAAACTAAAAGTTCAAATTATCCAATGTCTGATGAGAAGCTGGGCTGGAAGCTGGAACACTGGAGGTTGCAGTGACATCATCCGGCCTGAAGTGGCGCTGTTGTCGGGGGTCAGACTGCAGAGACACCACACAGGCACACACACTCATATAAATATTTATATATAAGTTACATTTAATATTGAGCACAGTGTGTGTTAAAGCAATACAAGGGAAACTGCACAATACAATGCAAGGGAAGGGGGCAAGGAGGGGGCTGGGGAGGAAAGATGGGAGGGAAATGGGGGGACGGGGAAAAGGGAGGAAGAGAGAGGGAAGGGGAGAGAGAGAGAGGGAAGAGGGAGAGAGAGGGAAGGAGGGAGAGAGAGTGGGAAGGGAAAGAGAGAGAGGGAAGGGAAGAAGAGAGAGGGGGAGGGAGGGAAGAGAGAGAGGGATCGATAGAAGAGAGTGGATAGAGAAAGATCGAGAGAAGAGAGGGGAGAGAGATTGCGATCGAGAGGAAAGTAAAGATCTATTACAAATAAATATAATAACTTTCTAATGCATCTTGCTCCTGTATAATCTTTGCTTGCAACTGCTCTGTAGCTTTGGAGCGGATTACACAGCGGGAGGCATAATGGTAAAATGACGGCCGTGACGTTCCGTTACGTACTACACATCAGTCCATTGGATTTCGGAGGAGCGGCCGATCTGGCTCCTCTATAATCTTTGAATCTGCCAATAGCCTTTTTGAAAATTCTGTTTTCCTGTGACACCGCTTCCATGGAACCTCTGGGGGGCAAAAATATAATTTCTTGAATATGTCAATATGGGGAGACAAAGTGGTGAAGAAGGCATATGGCATGCTTGCGTTCTTCAGACAGGACATTGAGTACAAGAGTTGGGACATCATGTGACACTGGATAGAACATTGGTGAGACTACACCTGGAGTATTGTGTGCAGTTCTGTTCACCATGCTAAAGAAATGATGTGATTAAGCTAGAGAGGCTGCAGAAGACTTCCACAAGCATGTTGCCGGGACAGCAAGAGCTCAAGATATAAGAAGAACCTGGATAGGTTGGGAATATTTTTCTCAGAGGTTGAAGGGTGGCCTCACAGCGGTTTATTAAATCATGAGGAACATAGATAAGATTGAGGAAGATTCATTTTATTAGGGCAGAGTCTAAAGCTGAAGGGTGTAGGGAAGAAGGGCTCCAACCCGAAACATCACCCAATCGTTTTCTCCAGTGATGCTGCCTGACCCGCTGAGTTACTCCAGCACTTTGTGTCTATCTTTGGTATAAACCGGCATTTGCGGTTCCGTGTTTCTAGGTTTAATGTGTGCCTGGATTTGGGGATATGAGGTACAAGGAGAGGGTAGCTGATATGTGTTTAAAGTTATGAGAGACATGGATAGAGTAGTCAGTCAGACCTATTTTCCCCCATGTGGAAATGTCAAACACTGGAGGGAATTGCTTTATGGTGAACGAGGCAGAGTTTAAAGCAGATGTGTGGGCCAAGTTTTTTTACACAGAGGGTGATAGATTCCTGGAACGAGCAGCCATGGTTGGTGGAGGAGGCAGATACAGTAGCGGGATCGGAGAGGCTTTTAGATAGGCACATGGAAATGCAAGGAATGGAGGGAAATAGACCGTGTGTAGACAGTCATGCATCAGGGAAACAGGGCCGAAGGCCCAACTCATTTTTGTCGAGCAAGATCTGAGGTATCCCATTTGCCTGTATCCTCTTAAATCTTCCCTATCCAGGTACCTGTCAAAGTGTTTTTTAAATGTTGTTATATTATCTGCCTCTACTACCTCCTCTGGCAGCTCGTTACATATACCCACCACCCTCTGAGTGAAAAGGTTGCCCCTCAGGTGACTATTAATACTTTCCTCTCTCACCTTAAAACTATATCCTTTGGTTCTTGATACCCCAACACTGGGGAAAATAACCAGCACATTTACCCTGATTATTTCCCTCATGGTTTTTTACAAGGATCATGATTTAATAAACCACTATGCAGGGTGATCAGATTATTTTTTATCTTGGAACGTTCAGCATAGACATTGTGGACCAAAGGGTCTGTTCCTGTGCTCTACTTAAACTGTTCTCTGCTGTAATGTGAGCAGGGCAAGATTTAAATGGGACCTGAGAGAAAGCATTTTCATACAGAGCGTGATGGATGTATGAAACCAACTGCCAGAGGAAGTGGTAGAGGCGGGTACAATTAAGTCATTAAGATAGACACAAAAAGCTGGAGTAACTCAGTTGGGCAGGCAGCATCTCTGGAGAGAAGGGATGGGTGACGTTTCGGGTTGAGACGTTCCCATTCCTTCTCTCCAGAGATGTTGCCTGTCCTTTAAACCAGCACCTGCAGTTCCTTCCTACACATTATGGCATTAAGTTCGGACATGTTCATGGATGGGAAAGGTTTGGAGGGATAAGGGACAGGTACAGGCAAATGGGAATTGAGCCAAAGAGCCTGTTTGCATGTAGTAGTTGTGCTTCAGCTGCCAATGGCCCGTTTACTGTCTGCCTGCTATGATTCCAGAGCACAGACACCAGTGTCCGATGTGACATGTTTGAGTACAACAGGAATGATTCCACCAATTTCCCTTTCCAGCCCTCTCTGTTCACTGTAGATCCGCCACACAACTCAATGCTGCCACATGGGTTGATGCTGGTGGGGGATAAGGTCTGTTGGGTCAAGTGGCCTGTTTTTCTGCAGCAACTTTTAAATATTTGATTCTCGCTCACGCAGCCATTACAGGAGCATTGCATGGGTTAATTATGCCTTGTTTTTTTAACATGAAGCTCACAGACTGAGAACAAAGCAATGTCCACATCAAGGAGACTGGTAACATTTGGCAAAAGGTGTCATGGAAATTGAGCAACAGATGCAAACTGGGGAACAAGGGAGGGTTTGATGAATGGGTAGGAGTTGGTGGGGGGGAGAGAGAGAGAGAGAGCAACAGAGAGAGTTTCCATGACAGTTTGAGTCTTACGCTGAATGTCCTGTTTCTGTGCGGTTACTTCAAACTAATTCCTTATTACTTCTGTGACCATTATAGATCTAATGAAAACACAGCATTGGTCAATTCTGCCCTCCCCTACCATCATGTTTGTAACAAAAAGCTCACGGGGTACCTGTCATCTCAGGATGCAGGTAACATTTGATCAAATCTGACGTATGGGAAGTGAGCTATAGATGAACAGCCAGAAAATTAGAGGGATTGGTGGGATGGAGGGAGTGTGTGAAAGAAAGAAAAAAGCAATGGAAATGTGTGAGCAAGAGAGAGAGATGTTCAGAGTCACACTTCACTGGAACAGGCCCTTTGTCCCACTGAGCCTGCACTGTCATCAAATTTACACTGATCCTGTACTAACCCCTGTTTGTTCTCCCCACATTTCTATCAGTTGTCCTCCAGATTCTACCTCCCACCTACACATTTGGGACATTTACAAACTACCATCCGCATGTCTTTGGGATGTGGGAGGAAACACAAGCATCTGGGGGAATCCTACATGCCGCAGGATGACATGCAAACTCCACACAGATGGCCCTAGAACTGAACCCAGCTGACTGGAGTGTGAGGTAGCAGCACATCCTGCTGTGGCAGTGACAGATGCAGAGAGAGTGTTCACAACAGTTCGATGGAACAGACTCATTCTTTCCATCAATTAGATTGTAGACAAGTGCAAGACTTTAAGGTTTGTCGTGGTAGGAGATTTTAACTTTCCCAATAAAGACCTGCATTATCATAGTGCCAAAAGTTTAGATGGGAGGACATTTGTCAAATGAGTTCAGGAAAGGTTTCTCAAGCAATGTGTAGAGGGCTCTGCAAGGGAGAGGGCAAAGCTTGATCTACTCTTAGGAAAATGGGAAGGGCAAACAACTGACGTGTCAGTAGGCAAATGTTCTGGGATCAGCAACCACTGTTCCATTAGCTTAAAAATAGTTATGGATAAGGCAGGCCCACAAGTTAAAGTCCTGAATTGGGGAAAGTCCAACTGATGGTATTAGACAGGAATTTGACAAGGTTGATTTGAGTAGGTTGTTTTGGGGCAAAGGGGATGTCTGGAAAGTGACAGCGAGGGCTCAGGGGATGCATGTTCCTGTTAGAGTGAGGGTAAGGTAGGTGGGAATAATGGCCCTGCAGTTATTCACTCGCGAAGCGGATGTGGAAGGTCGTCCGTGAGCTGATGCCGAGCCAGACGCCGCTCACAGTAAAGTCCCCGAGACTGAAGAGGTTACAGGTGGTCTCACCTCCCTCCATCACAGGCAGCAAAACCACTGCAGATTTAGGTAAGAAGACATCTCCAAAACTTGATCAAGCTCAGAATTTCATCTGTATTTGTTAACTTATTGCGAGCATATGTGTGTGTGAACAATGTGGAGCCCTAAGACGGATATCACACCTGTGTGTAGGGTCATATTGAGGGGGAGGGAGAGATCACCTATCTGTCTGTAGGGAACTTGAGAGAAGAGTGTGGGGGGGGGGGGGTGAGGGAGAGAGAGAGAGAGATCATACCTCTCTGTGTGTGGGGTCACAATGGTGGGGAGACGAGGATCATTGTCATCTGTCGGGAACATGACAGAGGGGGGCAGAGAGAGAAATTACATCTCCCTGTAGGGTCCCATTGAGGGGGAGAGGGAGATCTCAACTGTGTGCCCATTACCGTCAAGGATTCACATGTCTCCCCTCTGTCTGCAGCGTCCCAGCTGGGGAGAGATGTTTCTCACTCACTATCGATTTCTGTCCCAGTTTACAATTTGCACAAGACCCAGGCCCTCATTCCTCTCTGAGTTTAATTTTGTGCTTTCCTTTGTAGAATGTCACCTGGTGAAATGAGGGATCTGCTGCTGATCCTGGGTTCTCTGTGTGAGTCATTTCCAAAAATATTAAACTCCATGTTGCATGGAGAAAGGGGAAGTAGGTTTTATTTCTTGTCTGTGTCGAGCAGTAGCAACGCATCTATTCAGTGCATTTAATGTGGGTAAAATAATACCTAGGACAAATGCAGCATTATCAATCAAAACTTGATACATAATATTCCAATAGGGATCAAAAACTGCAGTGCAAGTTTGAAAAGGCCGCATTAGAGATGGGAGGGAAAAGGCAGCTTTGTTTCCTCATATTAAGCTGGAGCAACTTCAGGTTTTATTGGTTGAAGACACTTGATATACGATGATTGTTGACATACCATCTAAGAGGATAGAGGGTGCAACCTCCAGTGAGCTCCTGCATTCTGCAGTTCACATTAAATATTCTGGAGCATTGATATACATTCACTTTCTCCGCTTATCTGCACCATTATTTCATATTCACCATGTCACTGCTGATACCACTGCCCTCTTCTATGAAAGACCAATGCAAGAGTTTGTTCAGGACTGGACACTGCCTCCAAATACAGGCTGCAACAGAGAATATTGCTGCAACTCTCCCCTTCACTCTGGTTTCATCCCAGTTGGTGGCAGGGCCATTGAAATTCCCAATTATCAGCGCCTGGACATTTTTACACAGTTCATAAATTTACCAGCACATTTGTTCTTCATTCTTCCACTGATGTTGTCCAGCCTGCAGTACACATGTCATGTGATTGGCCATTTTGTGTTTCTCAATTCAACTACTCTAGCCTCACTTTTCAATTTTATGGTACATTAGTCTAACATCGGTAGTGGGGGAAAATGCTAGAGTCAGTTATTAAAGCTGGGATAGCAGCACATTTGGAAAGTGGTGAAATCATTGTACAAAGTCAGCATGGATTTATGAAAGGTCAATCTTGTCTGACGAATCTTATAGAATTTTTCGAGGATGTAACTAGTAGAGTGGATAAGGGAGAACCTGTGGATGTGTTGTATCTGAACTTTCAGAAGGCTTTCAACAAGGTCCCACATAAGAGATTAGCATTCAAACTTAAAGCACGGTATTGGGGGTTCAGTGTTGATGTGGATAGAGAACTGGCTGGCAGACAGGAAGCAAAGAGTAGGAGTAAACGGGTCATTTTCTGAATGGCAGGCAGTGACTAGTGGGGTACCGCAAGGCTCAGTGCTGGGACCCCAGCTATTTACAATATATATTAATGATCTGGATGAGGGAATTGAAAGCAACATCTCCAAGTTCGCGGATGACACGAAGCTGGGGGGCAGTGTTAGCTGTGAGGAGGATGCTAGGAGGCTGCAAGGTGACTTGGATAGGTTGGTTGAGCGGGCAAATGCATGGCAGATGCAGTATAATGTGGATAAATGTGAGGTTATCCACTTTGGCGGCAAAAACAGGAGGGTAGACTATTATCTGAACGGTGGCCGATTAGGAAAAGGGGAGATGCAACGAGACCTGGGTGTCATGGTACACCAGTCATTGAAAGTAGGCATGCAAGTGCAGCAGGCTGTGAAGAAAGCGAATGGTATGTTGGCATTCATAGCAAAAGGATTTGAGTACAAGAGCAGGGAGGTTCTACTGCAGTTGTACAGGGTCTTGGTGAGGCCACACCTGGAGTATTGTGTACAGTTTTGGTCTCCTAACCTGAGGAAAGGCATTCTTGCCATAGAGGGAGTACAGATAAAGTACACCAGACTGATTCCTGGCAGGACTTCCATATGAAGAAAGACTGGATAGACTTGGCATGTACTTTCTGGAATTTAGGAGATTGAGGGGGGATCTTATAGAGACTTACAAAATTCTTAAGGGGTTGGACAGGCTAGATGCAGGAAGATTGTTCCCGATGTTGGGGAACTCCAGAACAAGGGGTCACAGTTTAAGGATAAGGGGGAAGTCTTTTAGGACCGAGATGAGAAGATCATTTTTTACACAGAGAGTGGTGAGTCTGTGGAAATCTCTGCCACAGAAGGTAGTTGAGGCCAGTTCATTGGCTATATTTAAGAGGGAGTTAGATGGGGCCCTTGTGGCTAAAGGGATCAGGGGGTATGGAGAGAAGGCAGGTACAGGATACTGAGTTGGATGATCAACCGTGATTATATTGAATGACGGTGCAGGCTCGAAGGGCCGAATGGCCTACTCCTGCACCGATTTTCTGATTCTATGATTAGCCCTCGTCACATTATACCTTTAGTAAATTTGGCAGTAGCTCCTCCGATTATACTTCCATGTCCTGTGAAACCCGTATCTGGCAATGTTCAGTGGCTTCCCCTTTCAACACTGAAGCATGCGATACGATACGGTGGAACTTTATCAATCCCAGGAGGGAACTTGGTCTGCCAACACTCATAAAACACAACAAGATACATGAAATTAAAGTGACAAGTGCAAAGTCCAGGATTGAGCATGTGCAAAGTTTGGGGAGGAGGTGGGGGAATCGGAGTCAGTCTGCTATCGACAGAAGGAGGTGGAGTTGTACAGTTTGATAGCCACAGGGAAAAAGGATCTCCTGTGCCTTTCTGTGCTGCAACTTGGTTGAACAAGTCTGTTGCAGAAGGTGCTCCTCAGGTGACCAATGTGTCATGGAGGGAATGAGCTCTATTGTCCAAGATGCTCCACAGATTGAGGAGCATCCTCCCCTCCAAGACCACCTCCAATGAACCCAACTCCACTCCCAGGACAGAGCCAGACTTCCTGATGAGCTTGTTGATTCTATCCAGGTAAACTCCAATATACATGTACTCCTCGGTAAACTACACGTCCAGGGGACAGGGAACAGGGGTGTTCCTCTCCTCCTAAAGTCCACCACTAGCTCCTTAGTCTTATCAGTGTTGAGCTGTTCCGCCACCCCCCTCCCACCCCCTCCGTTACCAACTTTCATCTTCCAGTTGCCAGACCTCTTTTCCAGCTTTCCAATCAGTCTGTAGGTCCTCATCCAAAACATCGTCTGTTCATTCGCTCCACAGATGCTGCCTGACCCACTGAGTTTTTCAAGTACGTTGCTTTTTTGTTCAAAATTCCAGCATCTGCAGTTTTTTCCGTCTCCACCTTCTTTATCACCCTGTCTACCTGTATCACCACTTTATTGGGACCATGTACTTGTATTCCTCAGTCTCTCTGTGTAGGTCCTGCCCTGGTTTGTCTTACCAAAATACAACATCTCACATTTCCCTGAGTTAAACTCTACCTGCCTTTACTTAGCTCATTGGAGCTGTTGATAAAGTCCCAGCCTACTCAACCTCTCCCCATAGCTCAGACACTCTCGTCCTGGCAATATCCTCATCAATCTCTGCACTCTTTCCAGCTTGACAACATCTTTCTTATAACATGTTTTCCTATATCATGTGTGAAAGAGAGAAAGCTGTCGGCTGAAGGGAAATAATGAGGAGGGATTGGGACTGATGGGGTTCTGGCACTAGCAGCTGGCATGATCCAGATGGGCCCATTGGTCTCCACCGGTCCCTTTATAAATATAACTAGACCACATCGCGCACACACACACACTGACCACTCCCCACACACACACTATCTTCCCCCCCCTTGATATTATATTAATACTGTAATTCATATTACAGGAGGTAGAGATGGAGAGGGGCAGAGATGGAGGGGGAGGGAGGGTAAAGATGGAGAGGGCGAGGGATCCCAGAGGGGCCGAGCGGGTTGGACTGTCCCCTTGCGCATGGAGCATGCGTGTTGATTGTGAGGTCAGTCCGATTTTTTTTCTTCAAAATGGGTGAGCTTGAAGAACTTTAACTTTTTTAAAAAACTGTTTTTAAAAGATTAGTAACTTGGGAAAAAGAGGTTGAAATGCAATGGGAAAATATTTATCGTGTCCTCGGGGAAAATGTCACTAGCATGTGTGAAAATGGGAAGGCTGTGGCCTAGCATTTGGAAGAACATAGGAATTAAGGAAATTGACAGAAAGCTGACACAACCCTGGCCCACACAGACACAAAAACAAAGGGAAGAGTTTTAGTATTATACTAGACTAAGTGGGACCCGTTGGGTCCCAGCATCATACAGAAGGCTGGCCCCCAATGCAATATTCCACCTCTCCATCAATACCAATACTGGTGGTCAATGGGGGGGGGGGGGGGGGGGGGGGGCTTTCTAGAGTGCTAGTATGGGTGTTGTGCGCTGAAGGGACTGGTTTACAGAGGGCTAGTATGGACATTGTGGGCCGAATGGATTCTTGTGCTGGCGGCTCAGTCACTCAAGCCTGGCAGCTCACTCACTCATAGCTGGTGAGCTGGCAGTTAACTCACAGCTATTCCTTGAAATTCCATTTCAAGCTGGGTGCAAGGCCACCAGATTCAAATGTAGTATCATACCAGTTCAAGCAGCGTGCAAGCCTACCAAATTCAAGTGCAGTTTCATACCATTTCAAGCAGGGTGCAAGGCCACTAAAGACAGAGAGTCGTGACTTCTCCCTCCCCCATCTTGCGGAGACTGAGCCACGCCCACACTTCCGGGTTTTATAGGCCAACCCCCCTCCCACCAGAAGGGGTGTTGCCTTCTTGGCATAATTGACAGGAGAGAGAATCTCAACATTTTCTAAACACTAATAACTCTTTTATTTTTCATCGATGGGAAAAATCCTCGGCACCTGATGAGCGGACGGGGACTCTGAGGAAGATGGCCAAAAACAGCCGTACGTGGTAGCGTTTTTCTAAAATCAATATAAAGCGCAAACAGGAAGTGGTCAAGATTAATCTTTTAATCATATATAGAAGGCAAGGCAGCTTTAATTAGGCAAGGCAGCTTTAATTAGGCAAGGCAGCTTTAGCACTTTCAAACCAAAGGCAAGGCAGCTTTAGCACTTTAAATCCAAAGGCAACAGCTTCAGCACTTTCAAACAAAAGGCAACACAGCTTTAGCACTTTCAAACCAAAGGCAACACAGCTTCAGCACTTTCACACCAAAGGCATCACAGCTTTAGCAGTTTCAAACTACATTTTTAAACCACATTAAGTGCACTGACAGGTCAGTAAAACCACTCACAGTTTAGTAGGCATGTGTTCAGTGTTATTCATATCTCAGACTGAGAATTGCGACCTCTCGCTCCCCCATCTTGCAGAGAACTGAGTCACCCCCACACTTCCGGGTCTTATAGTCCCTCCGGAAGGGGTGTTGCCTTCAGGAGAGAGAATCTCAACATTTTTTAAACACTAATAACTTTTTTTTTTTTAATCAATGGAGAAAATCCTCTTGTCCTGCACACTCTGAGTAACATGGCCAAAAGTCACAGCCGTAAGTGGCAGTGTTTTCTCTAAAATCGGGAATGGTGGGGGGCGCACGGCATCACAGGGAAGGTCTGGTCCCCGAATGGCAATATTCCACCACTTACCCAGAGGTCTCAATACTCACCACTTCCTCGAGAGGGATGGGGAGTAGAGATGGAAGGTGGTAGAGAGGGAGGTGGGTATAGAGGAAGGGAGGTATAGAGGAAGGTGGGTAGAGAGGGAGGGGGGATAGAGGGAGGGGTGGCAGAGGCGGAGTGGGTAGTGGAAGTGGGAGGGGCTAGAGAGGGAGGGGCTAGAGAGGGAGAGGAGTAGAGAGGGAGAAGAGTAGAGAGGGAGGGTAGAAGGAGCGGGAGAGTGGTAGAGAGGGAGAGGGGCAGAGAGGGAGAGGGGCAGAGAGGGAGAGGGGCAGAGAGGGAGGGGGGTAGAGACCCTACCCCGTCTCCCTCCTCCTTATTTCCCTCATCTTCCTCTCCTCAGTCCCATTCCCTGCCCCAGGACCTATCCAGGTCGTAGAGCAGCGGGAGGGTCTGGAACTCGGCCTGGTTCTCGTACTCGACCCGGCCCTGGTTGTAGACCCAGGCTTGTGCTTGGTTCCAGCGGTAGCCATCAGCTCAGCCGCCGCCTGGCCTCCAGTCTATGCCCAGGCTCGTCCTTGGTTCCAGCGGCAGCCTCCAGCCGTCAGCTCTGCCACTGCCTGGGCTCCAGAGCAGGTTCCGACTTCACTTTCCCTGACCCTGGACCCAGACTCATCCTTGGTTCCAGCGCCGGCTACTTTATCAGCCCCAGTCACGGCCCCATCCCAAGCTCGGCTCTCACTCCAGCTGGAGCACCAGGCTTGGCTCCAGCCAGGGCCCGCGGCTCCACCCTCGCCACCAGATGTCGTGCGCGAGTGAACTCGAGAGAGAGCGAGAGGTGGAAGAGCAGTGAATGCGAGATGGATGAATCGTTCGTGTGTCCATTTGGGTAACCTTTCAACTGGTTACACGGTATAATTTGTAATGCTTGGTGATCCAAGGATAAAGTTCTTCCACAGAGGGAGTAGTGAATGTGCAGCCAGAGAGGTTGGTAGAATCAGAACCAATCACAGCATTGGGACAGGTATGTGAAGAGACAAGGCACAGAAGGATAGGCATTTGTGATTAATGCAGATGGGCAAAAGACTGGAATGAAATATTACATGATTATACTGAACATAAACTAAAACATTGATGTTGTAGCTCATGGGCCTGTCTCTTTGCTTTGTGACTCTTTGCTCTATGACTCTAAATCGGAGGCTGCTGGTAATGAAGACAGACACAAAAAGCTGCAGTAACTTAGCAGGACAGGCACCATCTCTGGAGAAAAGGAACAGGTGACGTTTTGCGTCCAGACCCTTTTTCAGACGGTATGGGTAAAGTTTCGGGTCAAGACCCAACTTCAGACTAGGTGACGTTTCCGGTCGAGACACTTCTTCAGACGCCCTGGGTTGTTGGATGTGGCTGGGGGATCCAGTTTGAGTGAACTTAGTTCAGTCTTACATTAACACTGATCATCATCCTGTGCCTCATAGAAACATAGAAACATAGAAATTAGGTGCAGGAGTAGGCCATTCAGCCCTTCGAGCCTGCACCGCCATTCAATATGATCATGGCTGATCATCCAACTCAGTATCCCGTACCTGCCTTCTCTCCATACCCTCTGATCCCCTTAGCCACAAGGGCCACATCCAACATCTCATCTGCAGACTCCACAGCCGGTGATCCGTGTGTTACCCACACCATCCTGAATCAGCCCTGGAGGAGCTCGGGTTGTCATGGAACTCAGTGCAGTGGCCAATGGATGGATGATGGGAATCTGGAAGAATGGTGGTACAGATTTTGCAGGTAAACTGAGGTCATAACAACTCTCAGTGAGGGAGAATGTGACGCAGTTAGTGCTGATGTTTGCAACTCCGAGGATCCCAGTTCCATCCTGCCCTCGGGCGCTGTCTGTGTGGAATTTGCATGCCTTTCCTGGGCGGGTTTCCCCCTGGTGCTTCTGCATCCCAAATATGCTGTTCGATGAACTGGTCCTGAGAACACCCACCCGTGGTGGCAAGTGGCAAAATAATCAATGTGGGGTTCACGGGCATGTGAGAGGGAATAGGTTGTTGTGCTACAGGGAAATTAGGAGAGGGGCAGAGGGCTGAGGAGTCACTTTCCTGAGGGCCAGTATGCTCATGATGAGCCGAAGAGCAACCTACTGTTCCATATGAAGTAACTGAAAGAATAAGGTGTGTTAGATTGATAGTATCAGCCCTCACTATGGGATGGGGAATGGAATATAAGGAAATGAAATTCCCACATACTGTAGGAAGGAAAGAGAGATTTTGGAAAGGGCAAAAAAGGGTTTCCTGTAATTGGATCTGGTTTAGACACCAGTCGCTTATCTTTCCCTCAGTCGGCGGCTGACTCTCTGCTTGTTGTTTCAGTTAAGACAATGAAGATTCCCGAGAGTGCAGTTCCATTCCATCGCTGCTCTGGGTAGAATCCAGGTTGGTTAAATGGTAGATGTACAAGAATGTACAACTGATGCACTCTGATACTTAAGCAAAGGTCAGAGTAATGATCCAGATATCTATAGCTACAGATAAAATAGAAAAGAAAAAATAAGATGAATTAATAACCATAACACTAGATAATAACAGTGCAAGTAAAGAGACAGTCGATAGAAGATCATGGTTGCTGAGGTTAGCGTTGTGAGCCTGATAGTTGCTGGGAAGAAACTGTTCTTTCAATTTTCAATGTATATTTTCAATGTTTGTTTCTCTAAATATGTGTGAAAGTTGAAGACTGGCTGAGGGTGACCACTGAATCTGGGCAGATCCTGGCTCGTGACAACCTGCCCCCACTGCCTGACTACGGAGCACCAATCTGAGCCCACTACCCCTGCGCCCTGATTTGGCACAGCTCATTGGGCTGACGGCTCCTTTCATGTTGCATTGTGAGTAAAAAATTCCCCCAGGCCAGTGCGGCCCCACACACCCCATCCTTCCCACTCCTGCATTCTGTACTCCTTCCCCCACACCCCCTCCAGCATTGGACACCCCAACCAGCCCCTCCCCCAATCGCACCTGGCCATTTCTTGCTGCTCCTGCCACCCTAGCCCAAAGTGTAACCCATCCATGTTCACCAGAGATGCTACCTGACCCGCTGAGTTACTCCAGCATTTTTTTTTTTTTGTGAACCAACATCTGCAGTTCCTTGTATCTCGGACAACACATTATTGATCAACTGTTCATGGAAACATAGATCTTCAGTAATTGGTTTTGGAACCTCCCACATTACAACAGTGGCCAAACTCCTTGTGCAGTTCAAGGACATGCTCCAGTGCAGCCAGAGAGTTTCACTGATGCTATCTAAATGCAATATTTACTGTATCAGACCAATATATCTGCCACATCAATTTAGCAGATGATGGATGGTAATGGAGCAACGTTTTGAAATGAAGCATGTCTGAGGCTTTTATTTAGGGTGGCCTATCTGCGCTTGGAGAATAAATCTGAGGATTTTCTGCTCCAAGAATGGTGGAAGTGCAGCTGGGTGTAACAGAGGCTGTGTGACAGCAAGTGGAAATTACACTAAAACCAGTGCTATCAACGAGCTCCAAGCACCCACAGACCTGCTGAGTTTGCAGAGATTCCTTGGCATGGTTAACTATTTGAGTAAATTCATTCCGGTTTCAGCGAAATATCAGCCACATTGCGCCAACTTACACACAAAGACACTGCTTGGACTTGGCACGAGCAACAACAGAAAGCGTTCGACGCTCTTAAGCAGCAGATGTCCAGTGCTCCTACTCTGGTTTACTTTGATCCTAAACTACCGGTTACACTGACTTGTGATACCTCACAACACGGACTAGACACAACAGTGACACAATGAGGTGGTGTCGAAGATTCAAGAAGAAGGAATATAAAGAAAAGGTGGATTTCTTAAAAGAAAATGGAATCTGTTTTGGATGCTTGAAAAAAGGACACATGGTTAAAGACTGTGAGAGTCCTATAAAATCATCCTGAAGCACTTCACACCGGAAAGAAGCCACCGGAGCAAACAGAAGAGAAACCACCGGAGCAAACAGAAGAGAAGGAGCTGGAGCAAATAGAACAGAAGGAGAAGCCAGCTACTAGTGATGCAGTCACCTTACCTCAGATAACTGGTCATATTGGGGCCGGGGTAGAAGCCTGTATCTTCTCTATCAGGTATGGATTAGCAAGACGAATACAGTGTTGCAAACATATGCATTTTTAGATCACGGAGGTTCGCCTACCTTTTGCACAGAAGGCTTGATGAGAAGGCTGGACATCACAGAAGAGATTAAGATTTGATTGCGTACCATGAATGAAGAGAAGGAGTGGGTTAGTCATTACATTACAAGTATGGAAATATCTAGTCTGGATGAAGCTCATTTTATACCAATATCTGAAGTGTTTACACATGAGACCATGCCTGTTGGACATCAAAATATACCCAGACATGAGGACTTGAGACAACGGCCTTACTTGAAGGATGACAAAATATCTAAAATAATTCTGATATTGACCTACTTATCGGATCGAATACTTTGAAGGCATTGGAACCTATACAGATTGTGAGGAGCCAAGGTGATGGACCGTTTGCTGTGAAAAGTGGGAACCAGAACAGCTACCCTGCCGCTGCTGTTAATCAAAAAGCTACTGGTAAATTAGGAAAGCTATTGATCAAGCAATACAATCATGACTTCAATTAAAATACCAGTAGGGAATCTGAAGAAATGTCCAGGGAAGAGTTAAAGTTCTTGGATATTATGAACTACTCAGTAAAGATTATAGCTGGACACTATTGTCTGGATTTACCTTTCAAACAACAAAGTGTTAGTCTGCATCGTCGTCATATGGCATCATCGTCGTATGGCAGAGCAATGCACCCAGAGTTTGAAACGCAAGTTTGACAAGAAAATGAAATTTCATGAGGAATATACGTCTTTCCTAAAGGATATGATTGACAATGATTATGCCAAAATGGTACCAACAAACCAACTGAATCAACGTGATGGAGAGCTATGGTACATTCCACACCATGGGATGTATCTCTCAAAGAAAGGGAGCTTCAGGTCTTTGACTGTGCTGCAGTCTTCAAAGGAACATCATTTAATTGTCAACTACTGCAAGGTCCAGACCTTCCCAACTCACTCATCGGTGTTCTCATTAAATTCAGACAAGAACCAATTGCTTTGAGGCTGATATCAGAGTGATGTTTCATCAAGTTAAAGTATCAGAAAAACACATTGACTGCCTGCGATTCCTATGGTGGCTGGAAGGGGATGTACAACAAGATCTTGTTGAATACCGGATGAAGGTACATCTCTTTGGAGCAGTGTCATCACCAAGATGTGCGAACGTTGCATTAAAGAAGACTGCAGAGGACAATAAAGTTCACTTTCCATAAAAATTGATATCCACTTTGAAGAATAATTTCTATGTGGATGATTGCTTAAAATTCATGTCTACTGAGCAGGAAGCTAATCAAATGGTAAAACATCTGACTTCCCTCTGCAATAAGGGAGGATTCACACTTTCCAAGTGGATCAGCAACAGCCGTTTTGTAATCAAATCCATTCTACCAGATAATAGAGCAAAAGAGACCAGAGAGTTGGATTTGGACAAAGATGACGTGCCAATGGAAAGAGCATTGGGAGCTACTAATGTTTCACAAGGGAAATATGTTAACACAAAAGAAAATCCTGGGGATGAAGCTTCTAGAGGACTGACAGTAAACCACTTCTTAAGCAATAAGAGATGGATCAATGGACCAGAGTTTCTCTGTAAGCCAGACAGAGAATGTCCAACACTTGAGCTGGGATTTGAAATCTCTGCTAATGATCCGGAAATTAAACAAAACCTAACAATGAACGTTGTTGCTAAAAATCCTATTATTCTCTCGGAGGATTTTCACACTTCAACATTATTGTTACAACACATCCATGAGTTGATCGGACACGGAGAAAGAAGTTTCATGCTATTAAAACTTTGGGCTTTTGTGTTTTGGACTATATACTGGGTCTCATGACTGATGTTAAGGGTTTGGAGCACACGGTACGACTTCAAAATAAAAACAATGTTTTAATAAGACCAATAACCAAGTTATGCTTGCTTCTAGATTGCGAAGCAGAAGATGGAAGAATCACTGAAGAAGTCTGAATGCGGATACATAATGCATGCTATTTTTTGTTTCTCATATATGTTAAGCCTTCATTGCTACCTTTTTGATGTTTATTAGTAATTGCCTTGTTATATACTCAGAACAATTAGGGGCCGGTATGTAGTGGCCATTTGGCTTAACTTGGTATGTTATAAATTATGGCATATGCCTTTAAATTTTGTCTTTGTTAAGTATTTTTATTATAGAAACATATTGATGAAAAATACATTATTTTACATAAATGAAAATACATTATAAGATACTTTCATGATATTAATAATATTAATATTATTATTAATATTAAAATTTAAGACTATATGCTTCTATACACTTTTCTAATTTTTTTATAAAGTAAGAAAAGATAGAGAGAGATAGTATAAAAAATATGAAAGCAAATGGAGTGTTAATCATTAATCCGTCATTGGAGATATAGGCATGATTTATTATGTATACTTCTTCATCCATTCTAATATTCAGGCCTCAGTCAAGCCCTCGTACCGAGCCATTATGACCCTGTAAATATTCAATATATGGAGACCATATCTCTCTGAAGAGATCTAACTTGTCCATTAGGACAAGCCTCAATCTCTACAGATGAAGTGTCTCCGACATTTCTGTATTCCACATTTTGATTGTGGGGGATGTAGGGCCTTTCCAAAATTTTAATATTAATTTTTTTCCCAATTATTAAACCGTAATCAATAAAGATTCTTTGATTCATTGTTATTAATTGGTCTGTTTCCAAGACTCAAGAAGTCTGGATGAATATCTTACTGTTTTATTTCGACAATAAAGAAACAATTAATCAAGAGACTGTGTGTTGAAGATTTATCTTTCTACGGCTTTGAATGTCTCGTGGAGAGCTCCCATGCGTAATACGACGCTATCACCTTACCCCGTGTCTTCTCCTAGTGGCTAGAGGGAGCAATTCCTTGAACAATATAATAATCTGCCACTATACTAGTTCCTGCCTAATAATGCTGTAATGTACCTTAACCCAATTTATTACTTTTCCCAAGGTCCAGACAGACCTATTCATAACTCTCTTAAAACTATGGAGCTGTGATCATTGTTACCAAAATGCTCTCCCACTGAAACACCAGGCAAGGCTCATAAAAGGGAAGTCAAACTGGACTGGATCTACACAGTAAATGATATAGAGTTCCCTGAAAGTGGAATCACGGGTAGATAGTGTGATAAAAAGGCTTTAGGTTATGATGGGAATTGATAGGGTGAATGCACTGCATCTTTTATTCAGAGTTGGGGAACCATGAACCCGAGTACATAAATTTTAGATGAGAGGGGAAAGAGTAAATAGCAACATTAGGGGCAACCATTTCATTGAGTGTGGTGGATGTATAGAATGAGTTGCCAGAAAAGATAGTTGAGGGAGATACAATAACAAAATTTAAAAGGCACTTGGACAGGTACATGGATAATAAAGTCTCAGCGGAATATGGGCAACATGTGGACTAATGGGACCAACAGATAGGTCGGCATGAACGAGGTGGGCCGATGGACATGTTTCCGTGCTTTATGGTCAGTCCCTGAATTCACCCTGAGTCAAAGGGCAGGTGGGAGGGAAACCACGTGAAGTGACGAACGTTTCCAATGGAGAGTGGGTGATGGGGGACCAGATGATGCTGCTATCTCCACAGAGCCAGTCCCCAATTTGCCATACGCGTCCCGCAGACTGATGGCCTGTGTGGTGTTGCCACACTCTCGTCTATAGATGTAATCTACAAATGACATTGAAACATTTTAGATATTTTTAAAGATTGTGTAACAACAGATGTTTGGCACCCAGATTTCATTGATTTCTGGTTGGGAGGTTGCTTGTGTGTAGGTGTCAGATGTCCGTAAATTGACTCATGATGCTGCTTAAAGTTGGTGACGAGGAAGCTGCTGATGAAAGTCAGGATATAACTACCGTGCCCAGGCTGAGCACCTACTCCCTCATTATGTTTTTTTGAAATCAGTTGTGACCAAATCCAGGAAACATAGGGCTGAATTATGCAGACTGTGCCCTATTAGCAGAATGCTTCTGCATGGACCAGAGGTAATACAAAAGTTACCTCGCTTGAGCTGAAAATAAAATAGTCAAAAACTAAGAAATCAAATTCTGGTAAAACAGAGAATGCTGCTTATTCCAAACATTTAACCATCAAAAATCTTGTTTGCTCTGCCAGGCTTTATCTTGCCTCATCTCTCCCAGCTTTCTTCCTACCCCCACCAGTTTGAAGAGGCGTTCTGATCCAAAATGTCACCTATCCATGTTCTCAAGAGATGCTGCCTGATCTGCTGCGTTATTACTCCAGCATTTTGTGCCCCTTTGTCTTAAATGCTCGTTGTTCTTATAAGGGAGAGCGGCCTCTAGTGGTGTGTGCGCTTATTTCTATTAACATTCCTTTTTTGTAACATTAGAACGGAAAGTATTTTTGTTTGAAATGCAGTGTCAGAAGGGCATTTGAAATATTACAAATCTATGGTATAGAATGCACTATCAAGAAGAACAAATAAGATTATTAAGGGTTTGGACATGCGAGAGGCAGGAGACATGTTCCCAATGTTAGGGTAGTCCAGAACCAGGGGCCACAGTTTAAGAATAAGTGGTAAGCCATTTAGAACGGAGACAAGGAAATATTTTTCACACCGAGTTGTGAGTCTGTGGAATTCTCTGCCTCAGAGGGCGGTGGAGGCCAGTTCCATGGATGCTTTCAAGAGAGTTAGATGGAGCACTTAAAGATAGTGGAGTGAAGGGATATGGGGAGAAGGCAAGAACGGGGTACTGATTTTGGATGATCAGCCATGATCACATTTGATGGTGGTGCTGGCTCGAAGGGCTGAATGGCCTACTCCTGCACCTATTGTCTATTGTTGTCTCTATGTTCCATTATTCCAGATCCCCAGATGTCCACAGGTGAACAGACCCGGGGATCATCAACTGGAGAATATACCCAGGAATCATCTTCGGTTCCAGTGAGAGACACATGCTCAGGTACCCAGGATCGAATCCAGGACTCTGACACTGTAATGCAGCAACTCTAATGCAGCGCCACCATGCTGCCCCCTGAAAGAGTGAGGGGGTTTAAGTGGTGAGTGGGGTGGATTGAAAGCGAAGGGTTATAACTTGAGTTTGGGTGTGGGGGTGGGTTTTCACTGGTGATCAGTGAGGGTCAGACCAGGGCAGAGCAGCAGTTGAGGTGTTAAAAACATGACATGGTAAAACGGTGTAAAGTGTGAAAACGATGAGACTAGTGGAATGTTCATTGGTACTTTGTAAAACTCATTGCCACAGAGGGCTGTGAAGGCCAAGTCAGTGGATATTTTTAAGGTAGAGATAGACATGTTTTTGATTAGATCGGGTTCTGGGGAGAAGGCAGGAAAATGGGATAAAGTGGCAGAGATCAGCCATGATTAACTGGCGGAGTAGACTCGATTGGCCTAATTCTACTCCTGTAACTTGTGAACTATTGTCACATGTACCGAGGCACAGTGAAATTCAGGTTTCCCATCAGTTCAGTACACGTATTACTGCACATCAGTACACTTTAGATACAGTGCAAGTGTATAGAAATAGTACACTAAAACAGTACACAAGAGTAACCGGGTTTGGCACTATTTTCAGGAACAATTTTTGAAAGCGCAGAGTTTCTCAGCCTAACCATGAAGTCCCAATGCAGGGCCAAGTGTATTTGTTGGTCCTCTACTGCCGTTCCACCGCTCCTTGCAGCTGCAGGTCACGTTCGGTCCTCTCGCTCAATCTCTGTGAGCGGCACAAGACTCCAGCAGCCCACTAGACCATCAAGGTTCACTGCACTGTCTCATACAGCTGGTCTGCTTATCGGCAATCTGTTTCTTGCTGCTGCAGCCACCAGCTTGGGTATTTTCATGCCTTTGGTCCAGTGTACTCTCCTCTCCAGTTCCTGGACTTCTGGGGCAAGCAGTGACCCCTCTCATGGTTTTGCAGTGGGTGAGCCAGGCCTGCTCACTGTCCACAGTCAGTGTTCCCTGGTCGGGGAAGTGGAGTGACGGACGTATCAGAAGGAGAGTGGGTGATGGGAGACCAGATGATGCTGATATCTCCACAGAGCCAGTCCCCAATTTGCCGTACACATCACGCATTCTGATGACCTGTTGTGATGTTGTCACACTCTCATCTCTCTGTTCCGTTATTCCAGATCCTCAGACGTCCACAGGTGAACAGACCCAGGGATCATCGACTGGAGAATCCTTCCTGGAATCGTCTTCGGTCCCAGTGGGAGACACATCCTCAGGTACCCAAGCCCCCTCACACGTTATCGCCAGTCCCTGCAGCCAGCTTTTGTGGAGGATGGTAGTTGTGCAATGGACAACAATCCTCCTTGAATTGAGGATGGTTGAGGGAATGCACTCTGGAAATGCTGCCTGACCCGCTGCGTTACTGCAGCACTTTGTCTTTTCTTGTAAACCAGCATCTGCAGTTCATTGTGTCTCCACATGGGATTTAGTTTAGTGGTGCTGCATAGAAACAGGCCCTTGGGGTTGAAGATTCTGCGCAGTCCAGTGATCAGCCCATACACAAGCACTATCCAACACACTAGGGACAATTTACAATTTTTACTGAAGCCAAATTAACCAAGAAACGTGTATGTATTTCGAAAGTGGGAGGAAACCGGAGCATGCTGGGAAAACCCATGGGGTCACTGGGATAACATGGAAATGTAGAAAATAGTTGGCTCAAAGGGCAGGCGGAGGCCATTCTGCCCTTCGAGCCAGCACGCCATTCGTTGTGATCCTGGCTGATCGTCCCCAATCACTAACCCGCGCCTGCCTCCTCCCCATAATAACGTACCAACTACACGCAGACAGCATCCACAGTCAGGATCGAAGCCAGGTGTCTGATGCTGTAAGGCAGCAACTCTACCGCAGCAGCAATGTGCTGCCCCCTGAAAGAGTGAGGGGGTTTAATTGGTGAGTGGGGTGGATTGAAAGTTTCAGCAAAGGCTGAGTTTGGGAGTGCGGGTGGGTTTTCCCTGAGGATCAGTGAGGGTCAGACCTGGGCAGAGCAGCAGTTGAGGTATTAAAGACATCAACATGGCAAAACGGTGCAAAGATTGAAAACTGTGTGATCAGTGGAATGTTCATTGGTACTTTGTAAAACTCATTGCCACAGAGGGCTGAGGAAGCCGTCCGTGGATATTTGTGAGGCACAGATAGACATGTTCTTGTTTAGAATGGGTGTCAACCTTTCTGGGGACAAGGCAGGCCAATTAGGTAAGGTGGCAGAGATCAGCCATGATTAAATGGCAGAATACTCGATTGACCTTATTCTCCTCCTATATCTTGTGAACTTTATTGTCACAGTTTGGTTGACTGACAAAAGGCAAAGAGTGTAATTAAAGGATGTATTTTCTGGTTGGCTGCCTGTGATGAGTGGTGTTCCACAGGGGCCAGTGTTGAGTCCACTACTTTCCATGTTGTATGTTAAAGATCGATTTGATAGATGATGATAGGCGGAGGGGTTGGTAATATTGAGGAAGCAGAGATTCTGCAGAAGGACTTAGATAAGTTGGCATATTGGGGAAAGAATTTGGCAGATGGAATGCAGCGCAGCAAAGTGTACAGTCATGCACTTTGGTAGAAGGAATAAACGTTTAGACTGTTTTCTAAATAGAGGATTAATAAATCTGAATTGGGTGTTAGGAATGCTGGTGCAAGATTCCCAACAGATTAACTTGCAGGTTAAATCGCTAGTAGAGAAGGTAAATGCGATGTTAGCATTCTTTTTGAGAGGACTAGTATTTGATGTGATTTGATTTAATTTATTGTCATTGTCTTCAATTAAGAGACAACAACATTGTCAGTCATACCAAAAATAAAATTAAAAAAATAAAAATTAAAAAAAACACAAAAAAAAACACAGTCCGCAAAACAAATATCCCCACAGCAGCACCAAAGTTCCCCACTGTGAGGGAAGGAACCAAAGTCCAGTCAACCTCCTCACTGATGTTCCCCAATGTTCACCCATGATCGGGGCCTCCCGAGCACCCCGTAGTCGCCGCAAGGCCCTCTCACCGGGATTAATGGAACCACGACGTCGAATGGGAGAACATCCTCAGCTGCCTGGATCTCTGAATCGGCCACCTTCCACCGGAGTCCACGGCTCCCGATGTCCACAGGCCACACTGGGCAGAGATTCGCGCTCGCGACCCCCGGCAAACGGTCCCAGGACTCCGCGATGTTAAAGTCAGCAACACCCGTGTTGGGAGCTCTGCACCCATAGCTGGGGAGTGGGGGGGCAAGAACGCGACTCGGATAATAGCCGCATCCTCGCCAGGAAGCGACTGAAGGACGGTTTCCCCCTTACCCTACCCGCTTTCCCCCCACATAAAATACTGAAAAAAACTAAAAACACACTCTAAATATAACTAAAAAAGACTACCAGCCCGTGGACGGAGGCAGCCAGTATATAAAACAAATTATATAAGCTTTATAAGGAGTTGGTTAGACCAGCGGAATATTGTGAGCATCTTTTGGCCCCATATATGAGGAAGGATGTGCTGGCATTGGAGACGGTCCATATGTTTATATCAATGATCCCGTGGATGATTAGGGATGAGGAGTATGTGACGGCACTGGGCCTGTAGTCACTGGAGATTAAAACTACTAGGGGGGGATCTCATTGAATCCAACCAAAGGCCCAGACAGGGTACATGTGGGAAGATGTGTCCAGTAGAGGGGAGTCTAGGAACAGAGGGCACATCCTGAGAATAAAAGGATGTATCTCTAGCATGGAATTGAGGAAGAATTTCTTTAGCTGGAGGATGGTGAAACTGTGGAATTCATTGGCACAGACGGTGGTGGAGGCAATTGGGTATTTTTAAAACAGAGTTTGATAGCTTCTTGATTAGTAATGTTGCAGGGGAATGGCGATGAGAGGAGAAAATGCCATGATGGTGGAGCAAGGCCGTTGGGCTAAATGGCTGAATTCTGCTCCTATGTCTTAGTCTTTTAATTGTGTGTTTGGGATTGGACGTTCCTCCTTTAGCCACGGATGATGTTTCTGGTCTTGGTGACACCTCCCATTTCCCCAGCCTTTTCCCTTTTCCCCGCATTCCTCAAGTCTCTGCCTGATCCGTAGTTTGACACCACTTGGGCACCCAAGGAAGCCACAGCTGGAGACCCTGGTCCCGGTTAGAACAATGCCCCAGCAGGATCTGTCTTCTCAGGAATTAGCACTGGGATCATCGATGGGAACGCAAATCCCCATGGTCAGTCCTGAAGCTGATCCCCACTTGGATTGCGGGCATAGAAACATAGGTGCAGGAGGAGGCCATTCGGCCCTTCGAGCCATCACCGCCACCCGAACCAGAGCCGGGCAGTGTCAGAAGTTGAAGAGGGAGAGTCAGTGGAAGAGACAGAGTCAGCGAGCGGTTGAGGTTTCTCTAGACCTTGAAGTCCTCCATTCTACCATTTCCTGTCACATGCTGGTGACATATTTTGGTGAGTCTACTCTCTCTCCCCCATCTTTTCAGTTGTTCCAGGGCCCCAGAGTGACGGAGGTGAGGGACACAAACAGTCAACAACCGGAGAGCCCAGCGGGACACCTTCCACAGCCCCAGAGAAAGAGACGTGTTCAGGTATCAGGTCTGACCACCCCGTGTGGTCAGCAGTCAGAGACGTGTTCAGGTATCAGTCTCTGACTGACGACCACACGGGGTGACACTGACTATGAATGTCGACCAAACGGGGTGACACTGGCTCTGACTGGGTCATCATTCGGAGTCAGTGTCACCCTGTGTGGTCATCTGTCAGAGTCGGTGCCCAGTTAGTACCGTGGGCTGTGTCTGTTCAGACTGCGTACCGCTGTCCTTGGGTTGTCTGGGTTCCTGCCCTTGTCTCCACCACCACGACCATCGCTCTGTCACGGACTGGGTCCCGCGGGCCTTGTCTGCTCACATATCCGAGTGTTGGATGCTCTACCACTTCCAGCCCCCTGGCTGCTGACAGAGGAGGAGAGCAAGAGGTAGGTCAGCGAGGCACAAGTGCTGTTCGTGAGGGACCAGGACCTGGGATCGCCCGAGGACAGGGAGGCCTATCTCCAGCAGGTGAGAGTTTACCCATTGTTACCCCCAAGCCTGGCAACTATGCTCACGGTGACCCCCACCCTCCCGCCTCACGCAGTAGCGACAGCCCGGCAGGAAACGGTCCCGTCTGTATCCCCCATCCCGTTACGCTCCTCGTCCCCAGTCAGCCTCCCCGTCCACAGACAGTCTCCGTCCCATCCCCAAACATTTTCCCCCGTCCCCGGGCAGTCTCTCTCCCCTTCCCTAGTAACTTCCTCCGCCCCCAGTCACCCCCATCACGCCCCCCCGAACCAGACAACCAGGATGTGTGGGGGGGGGGGGTGGTGGTTGCCCTGCTGTGGGGGGGGGGGGGGGGGGATGAGGGAGAATTGTTTGGTTTGAGGCTATGGGGTAGATATATCCACATGATGGGGAGGAGATGGGGAGGTGTATCCACATGAGGGAGGAGAGGAGTGAGGGGATGGGGAGGTGCATCCACACAACGGAGGAGAGGAGTGAGGGGATTCTCCAGGATGGAGGAGGGGTGGGTTTATTTCCCACTTTAGCGAGGTTTAAAAATCTTAAAAAACGCGCGTGCGCAGATCGATCTCCTCACCAGCCATTCAGCGCTGCATGGATTGGCCTTTCCTCCTGTCACTCCGTGGGACAGTCCGCCCCTTCCTGCACCATCGCGTCTTTATTGGAGCGGTGGATCGCCGGCGGAGGTTTCCAGCAGGACACAATTTTTGGAGGGACAGGTTTGCAAGTTTGGCTCATGGAATTTTCTCCAACACTACGAGTTATATTTGTAACAACATATTTAAATACGTGAAATTTTCGATCTTTGCCAAACCTTTAAAACGGGGGGGGGGGGGGGGGGGGGGGGGTGGGGGTGGGGGTGGGGTGTAGGGGGGTGTCACTGGTTATAACTTTCACATTGGCAAGTGCTATGTTAATGATACAGGAAGTCGTTACGCTGTATTACATACTATACCTCAGTGCATTGGGTTAAGCAGGAGTCGAGTATCTTGCTCCGCTCTATGAATCTTTGCTGTCAACTACCCGCGCACGAACCCATTGTCATGTGACAGGTTTCCGGCCCCTGACGAGGGTTCTGTAATCCACAGCTTAGCCACTAGGTGCCGTTACATGATGTTATTAAAAGTTATACAAGAACAACACGAAGTAAATGCTGTGTAATTCCTTGCTGATCAAGGAGACCAATGGAAATAGACTGCAGATGACAAAACCTTCTGGCGCTGCTGACAGTGAGGAGGGATGTCTTGTTTTACAGGATGATGGTTATTAGTTGGTAAAATTGTCAGAGCAATGGCGATGGAACGCAATCCTGATAAATCCTGCGTATGCCCAGCCTTTTGGCTCTTCCTGACTGAGCTGATTCACTGAGGGAGGATTAATACCATAGGGACATACTTTTGGGCCTGAGAAACATGAGAATCACCCACACACCCACCACCAACCTTTGGGAGGTTGAATGTAAGGGTGTTTGCAGTCATGATAGGTCACTTAACAACATTGATGTGCAGCGGGATCTTGGAGTTCAAGTTCATTGCTCGCTGAATGTGACAGAACAAGTAGATAGGGTGGTAAAGATCCCATATGATGTTTGCCTTTATTGCTAGTGGCATTGAGTGGACAAGTCAGAAAGTCAGCACCGCCATTCACTGTGATCATGCCTGATCATCTACATTCAGTACCCCGTTCCTGCCTTCTCACCATATCCCCAGACTCCGCTATATTTAAGAGCTCTCTCTCTTGAAAGCATCCAGAAAATTGGCCTCCACAGCCTTCTGAGGCTAAGAATTCTACAGATTCACAACTCTCTGGGTGAAAAACGTTTTTTCTATAGGACTTTGGTTAAGCCTCATTTGAAGTATTGCATGTAGTAGAGATCTCCCCATTACAGGAAGGATGTGGGGCTTTGAAGAGGGTGCATAGGAGGTTTACTATAATGCTGCCTGGATTAAAGTGCTATTACTGGGAGATGTTGCAGTGCTGGGAGAGGTTGGATAAACTTTGGACAAGTTTTTTCTGGAATGCCTGAGGTTGCGGGAAGTGTTGATAGAAGTATATATAGTTATGACAGGCAATGGTAGGTTAGACAGTCAGAACCTTTTTTGCAAGATGGAGTGTCAAACACTAGAGGCACAGGTATAAGGTGAGAGGTGCAAAGTGTAATGAAGATGTTTCCAGGCAATTGTTTTACACAGAGAATAGCGGGGCCTGGAACGTATTGCCAGGGGTGATGGTGGAAGCAGATACGATAGTGGCATTCAAGAAGCTTTTAGATCGGCACATATGGAAGGGCATGGAATAGCGGGATATGGATCATATACAAGCAGATGAGATCAGTTTAACTTGGCATTATGCTCGGCACAAGAATTGTGGCCCGTTCTTGTCACGTACTGTTCTTTGTTCTGTACACTGGTGGAGCTCAAGTGTGCAACATTTTGTATCCATGGTGTTAGTTCTGTCCACAACTGACACTTGCAGAATGAGGTAATTGAATCATACAGCATAGAAACAGGCCGCTCGGCCAAACTCATCCATGGTGACCAAGTGGAGCATCACCAACACCTTGTACTACTGCAACATGACGTCCAAATTCTGCATACACTGTCCTTACAAGCATGCCAAGAGCTGTCCACGTATGATGCCACGTTCAGGGAACTATGTACGCATTCCAAGGTCCCTCTGCTCAACAATATTTGCCCCTTCCAACCATTCATTCGGAAAATCCTATCCTGCTTTGACTTTCCTAAATGCAATTACTCATACGTGCCTGGATTCCATTTGCTTTTCCTCTGCTAAACTTACCCAGTTGATCAAGATCCCGCTGCAATTCATGGCAAACTTTTTGCTGTCTAAAATATCATCTATTTTATTGTAATCTGCAAACTTACTGACCATGTCTAATACATTGCCAGCTAACGTGGACCCAATACGGATTTCTGAAATACACTAGTCATGGGCCATCGGTCTGAAAACCATTTTCCCACCATCACTCTCTGCTACCTTATATTGTCCGTTAAATATCTCATCAGTATCCACTACCTCGAACCCATGCCATCAAACCTTGCAGAATAATCTTCCACGCAGCATCTTATTAAATGCCTTGCTGAAGCCCATATAGAATAGGTACACTACCCAACCATTATTGTCCTTTCTTACAGCTTCAGAAAATAATTCAAGTTTGTGGAACATGATCACCCGCACATTAAAGCTGTGCTTGCTGTCAGTATTCAAGCCCTGTCTTTTTGAATGCAAGTATTTTCTTAACCCTAAGAATCTGAAGTAACTTACCTACCACAGATTAGTCAGCCTTCTGGTTCATAGTTCCCAGGTTTTTCTTTGTACTGAAACTTAAATAAAGGAACAACATCAGCCATCTACCATCTTGCGGCACCTCACCCTGGCTAACAACGATGCTTATCTCTCCGGCTTCCCTCTGTGCCTCTCCGGCTTCCCCCTGTCTTTGCAATATACCAGATCAGGCCCCAGAGATCTATCTACCTTCATGCATGACAACCAGCATCTCCTGATGCAATGCGGACTAATGCCAAAACATCACCGTTAACTTTTGCCTATTTCCTAGTCTTCATGACTTTCTCCATGGCAAAGCAGCCAAAATATTCAATGAGGGTCTCTCACAGCAGTTAGAAACATAGAAACATAGAAATTAGGTGCAGGAGTAGGCCATTCAATATGATCATGGCTGATCATCCAACTCAGTATCCCGTACCTGCCTTCTTCCATACCCTCTGATCCCCTTAGCCACAAGGGCCACATCAACTCACTCTTAAATATAGCCAATGAACTGGCCTCAACTTACCCTCTGTGGCAGAGAGTTCAGAGACTCACCAACTCTCTGTGTGAAAAAAAAGTCTTTCCTCATCTCGATCTTAAAGGATTTTCCCCCTTATCCTTAAGCTGTGACCCCTTGTCCTGGACTCCCCAACATCGGGAACAATCTTCCTGCATCTAGCCTGTCCAACCCTTAAGAATTTTTAAGTTTCTATAAGATCCCCTCTCAATCTCCTAAATTCCAGAGAGTATAAACGAGTCTATCCAGTCTTTCTTCATAAGACAGTCCTGACATCCCAGGAATCAGTCTGGTGAACCTTCTCTCCACTCCCTCTATGGCAATAATGTCCTTCCTCAGATTTGGAGACCAAAACTGTACGCAAATACTCCAGGTGTGGTCTCTCCAAGACCCTGTACAACTGAAGTAGAACCTCCCTGCTCCTGTACTCAAATCCTTTGGCTATGAAAGCTAACATACCATTCGCTTTTTTCACTGCCTGCTGCACCTGCATGCCTACTTTCAATGACTGGTGTACCATGACACCCAGGTCTCGCTGCATCTCCCTTTTCCTAATCGGCCACCATTTTAAATAATAGTCTGCTTTCCTGTTTTTGCCACCAAAAGTGGATAACCTCACACATTTATCCACATTATACTGCATCTGCCAAACATTTGCCCACTCACCCAGCCTATCCAAGTCACCTTTTGCAGTCTCCTAGCATCCTCCTCACATGCTAACACTGCCCCCCAGCTTAGTGTCATCCGCAAACTTGGAGATATTGCCTTCAATTCCCTCATCCAGAATCATTAATATATATTGTAAATAGCTGGGGTCCCAGCACTGAGCCCTGCGGTACCCCACTAGTCACTGCCTGCCATTGTGAAAAGGACCCGTTTACTCCTACTCTTTGCTTCCTGTTTGCCAGCCAGTTCTCTATCCACATCAATACTGAACCCCTAATACCGTATGCTTTAAGTTTGTATACTAATCTCTTATGTGGGACCTTGTCGAAAGCCTTCTGGACGTCCAGATATACAACATCCACTGGTTCTCCCTTATCCACGCTACTAGTTACATCCTCGAAAAATTCCACAAGATTCGTCAGACATTGATTTACCTTTCGTAAAATCCATGCTGACTTTGTCCAATGATTTCACCACTTTCCAAAATGTGCTGCTATCCATCTTTTAATAACTGACTCTAGCAGTTTCCCCACTACCGAAGTTAGACTAACTGGTCTGTAATTCCCCGTTTTCTCTCTCCCTCCCTTCTTAAAAAGAGAGGGTTACATTTGCTACCCGCCAATTCCTCAGGAACTACTCCAGAATCTAAAGAGTTTTGAAAGGATTATCACTAATGCATCCACTATTCCTGAGCTACTTCCTTAAGTACTCTGGGATGCAGCCTATCTGGCCCTGGGATTTATCGGCCTTTAATCTATTCAATTTTACCCAACACCACTTCCCGGACTGACCTGGGGGATTTCACTGCATTCCGCCTTTGACCCACAGTCCCTGCTATTTCCGGCAGATATTTATGTCTTCCTTAGGTGAAGACGGAACCAAAGTAGTTATTCAATTGGTCCGCCATATCCTTGTTCCCCATGATCACTCACCTGTTTCTGACTGCAAGGGACCTACATTTGTTTTAAAACTAACCTATACTCTTTCTCTTCACATATCTTTAATAAAACTTTTGCAGTCAGTTTTTATGTTCCCTGCCAGTTTTCTTTCATAATCTATTTTTCCTTTCCTAATTAAGCCCTTTGTCCTCCTCTGCTGGTCTCTGAATTTCTCCCAGTCCTCTGGTATGCTGATTTTTCTGGCTACTTTGTACGCATCATCCTTTGCTTTGATACTATCCCTGATTTTCCTTGTTATCCACGGGGATGCACTACCTTCCCCGATTTATCTTTTGCCAAACTGGGATGAAACAACGTTTTTGTAGTTATCCATCCATGCAGTCTTGATAAATGTCTTCCATTGGATATCCACCGTCACCCTTTTGAAGAATTAATTGCCAGTCAATCTTGGCCATATTCACTGTTTCATACCCTCAAAGTTACCTTTCTTTAAGTTCTGAAAACCATTGTTTCTGAATAACACATGTCACTCTCCATCCTAATGAAGAAAACTCAACCATATTATGGTACACTCTTGCCCAAGGTAGTTAGCCGTCATGTACATACAAGACGGCTAACTACCCCTTCCTCATTACTCAAAACCCAGTCCAAATAGCCTGCTATCTCGTTGGTTTCCTCTACATGTTGATTTAGATAAAACTATCCCGCCCATACATTCCAAAAAATCCTCTTCCTCAGCACCCCTGCCAATTTGAGTTAACCCAATCTATATGTAGATTGAAGTACCACCCATTATATCACGTTTTGCCTTTGTCGCACGCATTTCTAATTTCCTGTTTGATACCATCCCCAACTTCTCTGCTACTGTTATAGGTGGCTGTACACAACACCCACCAGCGTTTTCTGCCCTTAGTGTTTTTCTGTAGCTCTACCCATACCGATTCCACATCACTCCAAAGCTAATGTCTTCCTTTCCATTGCGTAATCTCCTCTCTAACCAGCAAACGCTACCCCACCTCCTTTTTCCTTTCTCTCTATCCCTCCTGAATATTGAATATCCCTGTGGATGTTCAGCTCCCAGCCTACGTCACCCTGGAGCCATGGTCTCCGTGATCCCAAACTATATCATATTATTACTATCTATCTGCACACGTTTCAACTCGTCACCTTATTAGTACGAATACTCCTTGCATTGAGACACAAAGCCTTCAGGGGCCCTGTTTTTTGTCTTTACACCAACACACTTACCCCTTATACAATTTTTGCTGAAAATGTGGCCCTTTTTTTGATTTTTGCCCTGGTTTTGTCCTGCCTGCCACTTTTACTTTCACCTTGCTAACTATTGCTTCTACCCTCATTTTCCACCCATATGCTCTGGGTACCGCATCCCCCTGCCACATTAGTTTAAATCCTCTTTCGGGACAGCTCACTAGCAAACATCGTCCCCAAGAACATTGGTTCCATTCCATTCCAGTGCGCAAACCGTCCTGTTTGTACCGGTCCCACCTCCCCCGAGAACTGGTCCCAGTGCCCTAAAAATTTGAAATCCCTCCCCTTGCACCACTTTTCAAGCCACGTATTCATTTGCAATATCCTCCTATTTCTACTCTTTGACTGGCCCGTGGTACTGGTAGTAAACGGAGATTACTACCTTTGAGGTCCTACTTTTAAGTTTATCTCCTAGCTCCCTAAATTCACCTTGTAGGGACGCCTCATCCCTTTTTTTACCTATATCGTTGGTGCCAACATTGTACCACGACAACTAGTGGGGTGTTCACCCTCCCCCTCCAGAATGTTCTGCAGCCGTTCAGTGAAATCCCTGACCTTTCACCAGGGAGGCTCAACATACCATCCTGGAGTCTCGTTTGGCCGCGGCCACAGAAAACGCCTTTATCTATTCCCCTGACAATTGAAAATCCCCTATTAGCTATTGCCCTTCCCCTCTTTTTTTCCCCCCTCAGTGCTGCAAAGCCACCCATGGTGCCATGAACTTGGCTGGCTGCATTCCCTGATGAGCCATCTCCCTCAACAGTAGCCAAAAATGGATATACCTGTTTAGGACGAGGGAGATGACCGCAGGGGAGCTCCTCAGCAATACCTGCCTACTTGCTTTGCTGGCTAGTGGCCACCCGTTCCTTTTTGTCCTCTTACCTTTTGCCTGCGGTGTGACCAACTCACTGTACGTGCTATCCACGACTTTCTCCGCAATCGTGGATGCACCAGTTGAATCCAACCGCAGTTCCAATCGTTTTCAATGCGGTCTGCCAGGAGTTGCTCGGAGGCAGCTGCTGGCTGGAGACACACTGTCTGTAAACCTAGTGCAAACCTGAGCAACCAGTCACAGGACACGACCCTGACTTCTCCATCCCAGGTTGCAGGCTGAGCAGAAGGCCACCGGGGCCAGCCAATGCTACTGCCATCCTTATCTCCCCTAGAATTTTTATAGCTTATAGCTTACCGGACGGTGTCCGCTCCTCCCCCTCCTCACTCTTCCCAAACGGCTCCTGTGGGGCTCCTCTGATGAATAAAACAGAGATCTTTTATTTTACGGCTCTACACAGAAATGTCTGTGTAGCACTTTGAGGCGCACTATACTCTCTCTTTCCGTTTCCCCATGCTCTGTCTCGTGTCATCCAGGTCTTCCTAGTACTGCCAGCTTGTCTTATTCACTCTAAAAAGGAACAGGGAAGTCTTAAACTCTCAGTTTCCACCAGAAAGATTGTGTCCACCTGCCAGACATTCCCTTGGAACAAATGTATACAATAGAAGGCACAGCAACCTAGTGCAGGAATGGGCCTCTAGCCCACAACATCCATGACGAACCTAATACCAAACGGAAAAGTAAGTCTTGTCTGCATAACGTGATCCATATCACTTCATTCTCTTATCCTTGTATTAATCTAAAAACCTCTTAAAACATCATAATCGTATCTGTCTCCTACACCACCGTGGCATAACACATTAACCAGGCACCCACCACTCTCTGTGTAACAACTCGCTCCCAGTAAGAGTTTACAGGCCTCCTGTCCAATACCATTGAAGTTTGCTTGCCTCAAATTCTAACTTGAACGTGAGGTCCTATTCCATAACCATGTAAAATCTAATTTAACTATGGCTCACTCATCCTAAAGCGTTCTCCGACTGACAATCTCAGTCACTTGCCTGGTCCCGTTTTCAAAGAGTTAGTCAAACTTTGATCCATCTTTATATATCAACTAAGGACATTTTCTGAACAGAGAGCAAATTCCACTTCATTAAAGCCCTTAGAGTTTTGACTCTGAGGAGAGGCAGAGGAGAGTGTTGGGCAGATGTGAAATTGGCTGTTCTGCGGTCGAGAGAAGAAGCAGAGGGCTTTAAACTTTCCTGCATGGGGGATGGAGGTGTATAGTGATGAACATCTATTATCTTCTGTATCTATTAGAGATCGAGCGACTGTCATATGGTGCCAGCACAATAACCTGGCCCTCAACACCAGCAAAACCAAGGAACTGAATTGTGGACTTTGGAAAGGAGTAAGGATGGGGACCCACAGTACTGTTTATATCAATGGGTCGATGGTTGAAAGGGTCAAAACTTCAAATCCTGGGCGTGCATCATCTCTGAAGATACTTTCCTGTGTCCGAGAAACACAGATGCAATTATTAAGAAACCTCATCAGCACCACTACTTCCTGAGAAGATTATGGAGGTCGGTCTGTCAAGGATGACTAACTTCTACAGGTGCACAGTAGAGAGTAAGCTGACCGATTGCATCATGGCTTGGTTTGGCAACTTCAGCGCCCTGGAGAAAAAGACTACAAAAAAGTAGAAAACACTGCCCAGTCCATCATCGGCTCTGACCTTCCTTCCATCGAGGAGGATCTATCACATGTGTGCTGCCTCAAAAAGGCTGGCAGCATCATCAAGGACCCCATACCATCCTGGCCACACACTCATCTCCCTGTTACCTTCAGGTAGAAGGTATAGAGCCTGAGGACTGCAACGACCATGTTCCAGGGGAATAGCTACTTCCACCAGCAGCCGCCATCAGGCTATTAAACTTGGCTAGGACAAAACTTCTGAACATTAATACCCCTTTATCTGTTATTCGGGGCACTTTATCAATTTTTTCATTCCTGTGTGTATTTACGTATATAATGGTATATGGACATCTGATACTTGATCGTTTTGAAGTCAATGCCAACTATGTTCTGGTGTGCTAAGCAAAGAAATAATTTTAATTGTCCTGTCAGCGGTCACACATGACAAGAAACTCTTTGACTTGACTTTGACTTTTATAAAAACTCTCATCTTGTCCCACTTCTAGTTTGCTTTTTTTTTTTAAAATTAGCGCAAAATTGGATCCCTTTATCGCTAGGATGTTTTCCCACCTTACTCACCATTCTCCTCTCTCCAAGCGCACCAAGTTTTGTTCGAATGGTGGATCGTACAAAAGTTATGAAGGCTTAAAAATCGTGAGATCAGCAGGTTGGTCTTCTCGCCTGTCAGTCACATGAAGGTAACGCCCCTTCGGCACCCACTGGAAAAGTTAAAACCCGGAGAAGGGGCTGGGCCAGAAGTGCTGATTGAGACCACAAGAGTGGAGTCGGGAAAGCAACTGTGTGGAATCGAGAAAGCGCTGTGTGGAGTCGGGATGTGCTGTTGTGGTGCCGCAGCCAGTGGCCGCTGAGTGGAGTCCCACCCTCCCACACCGCTCTTTCCCCCACCCACCAAGCCCCATAGCACACTAACCTCCCCACAGTACACTAACCCCACATTATCCCCTTCCACACCATCCCTGCCACACCACCCAACCCTCATCACCCCCAATGTCACCCCCCACCTTGACCCACCACCCCCACACCACACCGCCCCCCAACTCCCCCCCAACCCTACCACCCGCCCCACCCCCACCTCACCCACACCAAACCCCTCCACCCCACACAATCCCTGCAATCGCTGCCCAAGGCGAACCAAACCCGTCCCCCACATGTGCACTTCCCCGCCCGCACACCACTCCATCCCCACACACCCACACCCCGACGACTACCACCCAAACTCCTCACAACCCTGCCAACCCCCCATCCCAATACACTTCGCCAGCAACCCCCCACCACACAAGCCCCCCACATACACCCTAACACCACCCCAAGACCGGCCCCCAGACGCTCCGCACCCACGGCGCCCCTGACCGTCTCCACTCATCACATCACACCCCATAACACCACCACCCGCCCCTCCCACACCACTGCCCCCAAGCACCCCCACACCGCCACACCCACCCACCGCTCACAACCAATTCCCAACATCCGCCATACCCACCCCTCCCACCAGGCCAACCTTACTCAACACCCCAAACCCATAATCCATCGGCCCCTCGCCACCCCACCAACACTACACACCATCACCATTGCCCCACACCCTGCCACTCACCCCACACCCCCAAAACCACACACAAGCCTCCCCCCCCTCCTCACTACCAATCCCCCCCCCACCCCCTCCCCCACCCTTCACTACCGTTCCCACTACCAACTCCCCCAGACCACATCAACCACCACCCACACAAATACCCCACCAGACCACCTCTCCCCTCAACCAGCCTAACACACTCCCCCACCCCATACTAGTTCCCAGCCTCCTCAGCAAGAGCACCCCCGACCCCCCCCCCACACCACCTAACACCCCACCACACCATCCCTCCCCCCCATGCCAGCTCGCTCCGTCTCGCCACCACAGACACTCAGCAGTACACCGAACGTCTCACACATGTCTAAACCCCAACCACGCCCCCCCCGCCATCACCACCCCCACCCCCCCTATCTTTGTTCCCTATCAACTTTATCTACTATGTGATCTTTTTTGTTTTTAACACATACTTTATATTGTGTTTTAGTGTTTATGTTATTTCTTACT